>PVLA01005722.1:0-137107 GCA_004027455.1 Hydrochoerus hydrochaeris
GTTTTAAACATATTTTGACATTGATTTTATTCATAAATGGAACAGTTTCTTTTCACATACTTTTTAGTTTTTATGTACTAGTATATTAGCATTCTCCAGATACATAAAAACAGAAGGAGTTGTACATATAGATATAAAACTATAGCGATAGAAATGAAAATATTGAAAACTATATGATCATATTCATTATATTAATTTTCCTATATCATTATAGAGGCTAAGAAGATCCAATATCTTCCAGCATACCTGACAAATCAGTGGTTCAATTAAGTCCATATCCATATGCCTGAGAACCTGGTGAACCAAAAACATAAGTCATAATGTGAATCCAAAGACCTGTGAAACACAGTCCAAGGGGTAAAGAAAAAGTATCTAACTCAAAGAGATAGTGAATGTGTCCTTCCTCTTCTTCTTTATTTTGTCTATTTTTCAACAGAATGGATGATGTATATTTACCTTGGTGACAGCAACTTTAACCCAGCCACCCTGAATTTTTTTCTTAATGATAAAAATATATACCCTCATATATATACCCTCAGCCACATTCTAGCATATTGTTTACCAGCTCTCTGGGCAACTTTTAGTCCAGTCAATTTGATACATAATGTTAATTATCTGTAGTTCACCCAAAGTCAGTATGGAAACCATGAGAATCTTCTTAAATCATACCTAGTATTTAAATAAAGACAATAAGAAGAAACTAATTCTACTTAGCTTGATACAGTTATTCCACATAAAATTGAAAACACAGAAATTACTCTTAGGTGAGATAGTACCACATACAGTTTTTAAATGATGCTAATACTTCTGTTGAAATATTGTAACTTTTATAATGTAAAGTTATCAGTTGCTAAAAACTATAATGAAGTAAATATTTTTATGTAGCAAGACAAGTAATTAAGGCAGATGAGGAGTCAAGGATATTTCCTTACTATTTGTTTATATGTAGAAAAACACAATGAAGTGGAGAAAGTAATTGTGATCATTATAACTTGCATTTCTTAACAAATCACATTGTTATAGCTGATATTTATAAATACATTTCTGTTTATTTTTTATTTTCATTTTTTAGTCATTTTGAGACAGTGTATCTTACAGTTCAGGCTGCCTTGAGCTCATTTTGTAGATCAGGTTGGTCTTGAACTTGCAATGGTACTCCTTCCTCAGCCTCCCGAGTTATTAGATTACAGGTATGTGCCACTATGACTGGCTATAAATATCTTAGGTTCCTTTTCTTTCTGAAAACATTCCCATGATTATGGTTTAATATGTGATGAGATATAAAAGATCTTCCTTCTTGAAGTGTCTAGATGGTTGCAGTAGTGCTGCTTGGATTTGCTTGTGTTCTATTTATAGACATTAATAATATAAAAAGATGATCTAAGGGAACTACTATATTAGAAACATATCTTTCCTTACCTCTTCTTTGGTTTGCTAATCCTTGTATCCAGTTACAAAAGTCTATTCTCAAAATTCTGTCTAAAATTTCTTTAAAGAGTTTTTGAATTTGCTGACTTTGAGTCATAATTGACAAAGTATATGTATCATGCTTTGAGTTGCTGGGAGAAAAATTTTGACACCTACAATTGAAAAAATGAGGTGTTCATTTAAAAAAAACTTATGTGTATTGGTATGACTTAGGTATACAGAATGCCACATTCATTACAGGGAATTTATCTGTACATAACATATCTTGTTTCTTCTTTTTTTTCTCCATTACCACCTCAAGTTTTTAAAGCCTCTCCCTCTTCCTATTCATAAAGTTTGGTTTTTATTTTACCCCTCTTTCCTCATTTTTTCTCTCCCCTCCTTCCATTCCCCTCCTCTTCCTTATTTGTCTTTTTTTGAACAGATTTCTGATACATATTTTACATTTATGATCTCATTTACATTTTTAGTTTCTCACCCTAGATAGATAATGTAATATTTACATATGTGTGTCCAATTTATTTCACTTATAAGTATGGTCTCAAGGTACATCCATTTAGCCATAAATGTCCTTTTTATTTTTCTTTATGACTGGGTAAATCTCCATTATATATTAAAAAAATTTTAACCATTCATTGGTTGATGGAAATTTGGATTGCTTTCAAGATTAGCTGTCACAAACTCTGCCACTATAACATGGGTGTGTGTATATCACTATGGCATAATGCCTTTACTTTTTCTGGGAAAATATTCAGGATGGAAATAGCTTGGTCAAATGTGACTGCTTATCCTATTTTTTTGAAAAATGTCCATTCTGGTTTTCACAATGGTTCCACCAGCCTACACTCTCACAAATAGTGGAGAAATGATCCTTTTTCCCCACAGCCCTGTTAGCATTTGTTTTGGGTTTTTTTTCTTGATAGTCATTTATTCTGGAGTGAAATGGAATCTCAGGATAGTATTACATTTCTCAAATGACCAGAGAGGTTGAATATTTTTTCATATATTTATTTGCCATTGCACATTTTCTTCTGAGAATTGTTTATATTAGATGATTCCTGGGTATTTGAAACTGGGAAGTATAATTTTTGTTTTCAATTCTTTACATGTTCTAAATATTAGTCCTTTGTCTGAAAAAAAGTTGCCATAAATTTTTCCCACTCAAGGTGTTGTCTATTCAGTAATTTTTTTCTGCTGTGCAATAATTTTTTTAATAAGACAAGATCCTAGTTTTTTGATTCTTTGTGATACTTTCTCTGTAAATGAGGTTTTGTTCATAAAGTATTTGCCTACATCTATGACTTCCAGACTTCTTCTATCCATTCTATCTTCCAGGAGATTTAGTGTTTCTATTTTAATACTTAGATCTTTAATAAGGAGCAAATTATTTAGAAGATTATACACTACCACCAAGGAAGATTCACTCTGGGTATGTGGGAGTGGTCCAACATACACAAATCAATAAACAGTTGGTGGGAGTGTAGACTGGTACAACTACTGTGGAGGTCAGTCTGGATTTTTCTCAAAAAGCCAGGATTGGAGGTCCCATTTGACTCAGCTATTCAACTTCTTGGCATAGTCCCTAAAAAGCTAAAAACATCATACCACAGTGATATATGTGCACCCATGTTTATAGCAGCACAATTTATAATAGTCAGATCTTGGAAACAACCTAAATGCCTGTCAACTGAGGAATGGGTAAAAAGATGTGATATTTTTACACAATGGAGTACTACTCAGCTATAAAGAATGATCACATGGAGATATTTATAGGTAAATGGATGCAACTCGACACCATACTCATAAATGAAATAAATAAAGCTCACATGTGTAAATACTGTGTAGTCTCCCTAGTGTAAAAAATGGTAAGTGTGCATAAGTCACAAAATCTCAATAAATACAGTGAAAGGGTAAGAATCTGCTTAAAAGGGGAAAAATAATATCTCAGGGAAAATGGTGGAAAAGAAAAAAGAAGGTAAATGAAAGAATATCCAAATTATATAAACACACTTAGGATAGCTAAGATGATTGTGCTATAAACTCTGTAAGTTCTTGGAACAGAATAGTTAACAGTCATAGGATTGGAACAATTGTGCATATTATTGTATGGTGATCTGAGGAACTCTTGAAGATCACTATGTAAAATAACAACCCTAGTTATGCTCATACCACCTTGTTTTGAAGGCCTATATTTCAGTGCTCTGAGCTCTTTGCTATTGTTTATTTGTCTTGTTTGTTTCATGTGAAAAAAGATGATGTATTGTCTTTTGTCCTAAAGTGTAAATCTTCCTCAGCTCCTGCATACTTCTGGAAGGATGTTGCCTGGCAGAAAAAACAAATATACTTAGAAAGGTTAGAATTTTCACCAGCATCACCCACACCAACATCTAGATTAAAGTGTGAAGATTATGACTGAGATTCCTTAAATGACACAAAAGACAGAATTTCTGACTTTTTCCAATAAGTTTCATGCTATGCATCTCTTCATTTGGATGTTAATCTATATGATTTTATATTTGTTTTAGTATGTGAAAGAATTCCTTGAGTTCTTTTAGATGCTCTAGGAAATTTATCAAAACAAAAGAATATTCTATAAATACTCCAATGTATAACTGGTATGCAGAAACACCTGTCACATATTGCAGTGGTGGCTGGTGTCTTAATTAAAGGATGTTATGGGACTGAGGTTTGAGCTTGTGGAATATGATGTTACTGTCAAGTAGATAGTGTCATAATTTAACTAGAAGATACCCAGGTAATATCTAGAGGAGAATTTGCATAATTATTTAATGAGTGGTAGAAAATTCTTAGCTATCTGGAGTCAAAAGTGTTAAATAACAATGTTACAATACAGAGTAGAAAAAAAATCAGTTTTTTCCCCCAAATCTCAAATTTCTATAAACAGTGAAACTATCAATATTCCTTATGCTGGTTTGCATGTAGATATTTCTTCAATGCTCTTGCACTCATCAGTGAGGATTTTGGAAGTAGGTGAATATACAGTGTGTTAATGTGAATAAAAGATTTGATAATGAGGTTAAGGATGTGTAATGGGAGATTAGTCCACTCATTGGTTTAACATAGTTCTGGATGTAGATAATGGGAAGTGCGACCCCAGGTGTGGTACAGCCTGGATGGTATAGAAAGGAAGTCTTTGCTTCTGCCTCTGCTTTCTGCTTCACCTGCCACACCATGGACTGTTTCTCTTCTGTGAAGCAAGCCCCTCTGCCATGCCACCTGCTTTAGAACCAGTCAACAATGGACTTCAACTTCTAATAACTGCAAGATAAATAAACTTTCCTCTCTTAACTTGTGAGGACCAGGTATTCTGTCTTAACAATGAAAAAAACTTAGCAAAGACTTTCTGTAAACATGGAACTAGGTACAGACTTCCTACTGAAAATGCTGAGGCAAATTCTTTCTGAAGGTGTTTAGCTAAATTGCGTGCCAACAGCTGTGTGTAAATTTGCTTCACATAATTGATAATGCTATAGAACTTCTTAATCACATTCTCAGATACATTGTAGATATCAATGTGAAAATTAAAAATAGCATATTATTGTAAAAATTGAATAGCTTTATTTAAGCTGATAGACTAGAAATTCTTTTTTTTAATTTAAAGAGAATAAAAAACATAAAAGAGTACAAATAATAAAAAATTTTTAAAAAAGATAAACAGTGAGAAACCACTAGTTGATAAATTTTATATTGTCCTCTTAGAAATGGTTGTTCAACTTACAAAATTAAAGCATACAAAGTAGACATTCAAACAGTGAGACTGTAAAGAGTTACACATGCATGAGTCTCTACATGTATTTCTATCCTTTCTGTATTAGGGGGAAAAACAAAGCATAGCAAGATAAAACAAAACAAATCTCTATAAAAGCATAAAACCAAAAAATCATATAAAACCACAGTACAAGGTGATCTACAATGGTTACTGTGTTGTCTCTTGTTATCTTCAATAGAATTGTCTATATCATCAGGCATAATTGAATATAGCAGTATAATTGAATATAGCAGTACATAACAATATTAATAAAAACAAAACATTGTAGACAGTATAAAACTTCAAAGGCAGTTAATAATCAAACCAGAGTGGATATTCTAGTGAATCTTGTCATCTTCATTGTAGTTGCCTATACTCTCAGACTTGATACTATCAATCATAACAGCTTTGAATAAAATCTGTCAATAAAAAACAGCAATCTAACAAACCAGATTCAATGAAGATCAGTCATGGTAAAACAGTATAAGTTATACAGACCTTCAGATTAAGTTAATAGGAAATTAAGGATGATTACCAAACTATATCCTGCTATTTTCGGGATAACTGTCTATGCCCTCAAATCTAGTATAAGTAGACAAACTAGAACAGAATATAATCGATCTAAGCAGAGTGGTGTGAGTAATGTGGGTTTTAAATCCTGGTACATTATTAACAATATCCTCTGCCTTCTTTTTTTAGGCTATTCCTCCCCTTTCATTCCCACAGAGTGCTTTGCATTTTGGGTCCCACCAACTCCCTCAGTATTTAGAATGGGGGGGCAACCTGCTTTTCACCTAAGTGGTTCTGAACCTTCTCACTCCTGGACTTGATCTCAAGTTGTATTCCTTTACCTACAAAAGCCTCAAGATTTTCCTTCATTATAGCTCAGTAGTTCTCTAATGCACATAAGTCTTTCTAACCTATCTGCAGGTGGTGGTTGAGTTGCTTTTATTTCTTTCTGGCTTCCTGTTACATAGAGCATTGTTTTCTCATATTTGATTTTTGGTCTGTAAACCATCTCTTAGGTTGATTATAGTACCTATACAGAGCATCTCAATGGATCCTACCTCCTGATCTACTGGGGCTGCATTTTTTTTTTTTTAGTGTAGCAAGGTCATCTATGTTAGAGCTTATAGCCAACCTTCTCTGCCTCATTGCTGCTATACTATTTTTCTGCCATGGTTTCTCTAATTTTCTCCTCCATTCTACTGCCTGCCCCATTCATTGAGATCTTTCTGCCACTGTTCCTAAAATCCTGGTACTTTTTTTTCTCTCTCTCTTGAATGTCCTTCAGTGTTCTCTGCAGTGTTGGATTGGTGGTTTCAAATTCCTCCAGTTCCTCCTTGTTATGGAAACATCTTGTTTTTCCATTAATTTCTAGTGAGAGTTTTTCAGGGTAATCAATCTGGGGTGGAGGTTATTTTCTTTCAGGGCTTGGAATGCTTTGCTCCAAACTCTTCTTCATCTGATGGTCTGTGTCAAGAAGTCTGCCATGATCTTTTGTTTTGTTTTGTTTTGCTTTGTTTTTCATTTTTTTAATTTAAACAGAAAAAAACTTGTAAAAGGTAGTGATAATACAGAATTTCAAAAAAAAAGATAAACAGTAAGAAATCATTAGTTGATAAATTACATATTGTCCTCTTAGAAATAGTTGTTCAAGTTACAAAATTAAAGCATGCAAAGTAGATATTCAAACAGTGAGAGTGTAAACAGCTACACATGCATGAGTCTTTACATGTATTTCTATCCTTTCTGTATTAGAAGGAAAAAGAAAGTACAGCAAGACAAAACAAAACAAATTCCTATAAAAACATGAAACCAAAAGGTCATATAAAACCACAGTACAAGGTGATCTACAATGATTACTGTTTTGTTTCTTATTATCTTCAATAAAATTGTTATATCATCAGGCATAATTGAATATAGCAGTATAATTGAATATAGCAGTACATAACAATATTAGTAAAAAGAAAACATTGTAGACAATATAAAACTTCAAAGGCAGGTAATAATCAAACCAGAGTGAATATTCTAGTGAATCTTGTCATCTTAAGTGCAGTTGTCTATACTCTCAGACTTGATACTATCAATCATAGCAGCTTTGAATAGAATCTAGCAATACAAAACAGTGATCCAACAAACCAGATTTGATTACAATCAGTCATGGTAAAACAGTGTAGGTTTTACAGAGCTTTAGATTAACTTAATAGGAAATTAAGGATGATTACCATACTATTTCCTGTCATTTTCGGGATTACTCTCTGTACCCTCAAATCTAGTATAGGTAGAATGACTGGAGCAGAATATAATCCATTTAAGCAGAGTGGTGTGAGTAATGTGGGTTTCAAAACCTGGTGCACTATTAACAATATAGTGTATCAAGGCCATCTATGTTAGAGATTCTAGCCATCCTTTTCTGCCTCATTTCTGCTATGCTATTTTTCTGCCTTTGTTTGTCTCCTTTTTCCTTCATTCTACTGCCTGCCCCATTCATTGAGGCCTTTCAGCTACTGTCCCTAAAATTCTGGGGTTTTTTTTCTCTCTCTAGAATGTCCTTCAGTATTCTCTGTCGGGTTGGATTGGTGGTCACAAATTCCCCCAGGTCCTTTTTGTTATGGAAGCATATTGTTTCTCCATTAATTTCTAGTGACAGTTTTGCAGGGTACATAAATCTAGGCTGGAGGTTATTTTCTTTCAGGGCTAGGAATACTTCACTCCAAGCTCTTCTTTATCTGATGGTCTGTGTCAAGAAATCTGCCATGATCTTGAAGGACTTACCTTTATAGGTAATCTATTTCTTTTCTTTGATGGCTTTTAATATTGTTTTTATATTGAATTTCTAGTATCTTGATTATTATATGTCTGGGTGTAGATCTGTTTTGGTTGTAGGTGGCTGGAGTTCTGTATGCCTCACATAACTGAATGTCATTTTCTTTTCCCATGCTTGGGAAGTTTTCCTTAATTATTTCTGTGAATAGCCTTTGCAATCTGCCTTTTTTTCCCTCCTTCTTCATTCACATTTCTTATTCTTAAATTATAGATTCTCTTGTCATCTTCTAGCCATTGTATTGTTACTACCTGTTTCCATGTTGTTTTTAAGAGATCTTTCCTTTCATGATCACACATTACAAACTTTTCTTCAAGTTTTGAAATTCTACCCTTAGTTTCTTTTAAGCATTTTTGCCAGCTTTCAATGGAGTTTTTAATTTCCTGCTAATCTCTTAGAATTTGCTTCATGCATTCTAGATTCTTTTTATATTCTTTATTGAGTGTTTCTCTTTTTTTTTGTGTTTTCCTACCTTCTTCCATCTGTGTCTTTTTGAGAGGTGCTTAGCATTTCTTTTATTAATCTACCTATATCTTGCTTTGCCTGATTTACTATTTCAGTTCTGAGCTCATCCACAAGGTCCCGAAGATATCTCTTAATGTCCATTGAAGCCATGTCTGATGTTGCATGTTTGCTACCCTCAGTCTCTTTTATTTTTCCCTCTCCTGGATCAATATTCTCAGGGTTTAGGGCTGGAGACTTTTTTTTGTTTCTCTGTCTTGTCATATTTTTAGTTTCTTCCATACAGGTGTATAGTGGAGGTCTCAGCCCCTTTCCTTGTTGGTTATGGTTCTTCTGAAGCATACTGGCAAGGGACCTCTGCCCTCTCCTGTTTGCTCTTGGCACTGAGCTGTAAGCAGGGGCTGTGTATGCTGGCCCCTCCCCTCTGGTCCAGTCAAACTTCAGAGGCCTTCAACAGGTTAGTGTGTGCTAGGCGTAGGGAATTGGTTTGGGATGGCTTATTGGATCCTGGCCAGGGATGTTACCCAGGCCAAGCAAATCCCACAAATCTGCTCTGCAGAGGGAACAACCAAGTGAAGTTGCTGCTCTTCCTAGTTCAGGCTCCTCCTGCCCAATTCCAACATGTCATCCATTTGGTTGCCCCCTTCCATTGAGGGGGGTCTTATTCCCAGCACTCACCTTGGATTAATGGAGTTCCCTTTGCTGGCTCTTATCTCCATTGGGCTCACCAACTCCCAACTTCAGCACGGATGTGGCTCCTCTGAGTCGTGGTGCGAGTTAGTTTAGGCAGCTCTGTGGGTCGCAGTGAAAGCACCATGTCAGCTAATTTTAGCTGTTCCAATTGTAGCACCAAGAATGCATGTTTGACAAGCTTTTTTCATTTTAGTTTCTTCCTGTGTCAAGAGGATCCATCTCCATTTGTCTGGATCTCTTCAGGATGTTTTATTCTGGCATATGAGTTGTTTCTCCCCAGGAGGCTGTGTATTTTGTTGCTCATGTATTGGCCATCATTAGCTCCTCTCTGGAAAATCCTTAGAGAATATATTTTTTATAAAATTACTGTAAATTTCCTTTTGTAGAAAGGTTGATAAATGAATTCATGTAAAGACTAATTTAGTTGTCCAAATAGATACTAAAACAATTTCTTCTACTTTAAATATTTATATATCTTATCTCAAAAGCTTCCCACCACACTAAAAAGTTAATAATCAAAACTAAAATAAAAGTAAGCTATCCCTACACAAACACCAGGTAAAATGAAAATTCCATATTTTAACAAAAGTATGGAGAATACTATTTTTTCAAAATGGCTGTAACAGCATTTCTCATTCGTTAAACCATTTTTACTGTATCATATAATATTCTTACCATTGAGAAGTGAGTATGAGTGTTTCTTACCTTTGAATCTGGCCTAACCCAAGACTGTTGTGGGTAGCACATTGTGTAATTTTCAAGCTTATTTTAGAAATGGTGATATGTTTTCCATCTTGTCCTCAGAGCTTTTTTCTAGAACTCAAGCATCATGTATGAGAAAATTCAGGGTGTATTCAGAGGATTTTTGAGGATATTTTTCCTGAGACTTCTAGGAATGAACCCAGCAAATATTCAGCATTGATTATCAAATATTTGAGGGAAGCACACTTCAATATTCCTCCATTCCTGCCTGATTGAATAAAAATAAAAAATAAAATATAGATAGATTTAGATATAGATATAGGTATAAGCCATTATATTTTGAGCTAATTTGTTGCAAAGCAAGAGATAATTAGAGCATACAGTATTTTGAAAATGTGGAACTAAATCCCTATAGATTATTATTAAATTCATAATAGTATCATCATTTTAGGAAATTGTTTAGAATTATCTAATATTTCTAAAGATGTATATACCTGTGACTCAATATTCTATTCCATCTTATAGGCTGCAGAGTAATTATATATATGTGCATTATTCATGTAATAAATCACAAATATTATGAAGTTGATATTAAAATGAAATCAATTTAAATTAATATCAACAGAAAAGTAGTAACATTATTTACAAAATGATATAAAATTATTTGAAGATAAAAAGATTAATTTCAAAATTGAAGGAGATTTTCAAGCAATATTTCCTAGGAGAAAAGGACTCAAAGAACCATTTAGCATAATTTCATTGACATAATTTCATGAGTTTGAAAGCCAGAAAATTTAATCAATATAAATCATGAAAATTAATCTTAGTTGCTAGTATGACAATTATTTTATTTTGAAATAACACACAGTAAAAGCCTACTTAAATTACAGAAAAAAATTTTATGATTAAAGGTTTATGTTCATATATCTTACTTTCAAACCTGGTGTCCTTTCCTTATTTTAGTAGAGTATAAATGAAATCAACTGTAATGTAGATAAGCACATTGTCTTATCTGCTGTGGTAGTAACATTATATTCCTCTTAAAGTTATTTTATCATTATTTGTAAGTTCTCTGAATAAGAGGGCTACTGCTCAACATTCCTTAGATATTTCTTTAATTATTTTCTGTTAAATCTCAAGTTACACACATTAAGAAGCTAAGGACAACTATTACTGTTTATAATTTCTGTAGTTCTGCAAAAGAGATAAGTTTTATGTGAATTTATGTATCTGAGTATCTTACAAAACCACTTAAAATGGTTCATTGAATTGCTTGCTTTAGCAGTCTTAGCAAAGTTCAGGCAGAGGAGCACTCACTTTGAAACACACTCTTGTTGTTTTTGACATGAAACTGTTTGTTCTGGGATGTTGGCCTACACACATGTCAGCACCTTGTCATGCAGACTTGCTTTTCTTTTCATTTTTTTAAATTTTATTTTATAGAGAATAAAACAAAAGAGGACAGAACAGTGCAGATCAGAACAGAACAATACAAGTGACAAAGCAATTCACAATAAGACAGTTGGATATCAACAGTAGCTACCATAATATCTCTATCTTTGAAATAGTTGAGCATAGCTTCACAAACAATCATATCAAAAATAGCAAAATAGAATAAAAGCATTCAAGAGAATGAAAGTCTTACAAGGCATTCTGAACCAAATAACAGAAGATGGACAATGGCTACTATAATAGCTCATTTTCCATAAAAATTTTGTTTATAGTATCACACATATTAAAATCCAATAAGACACAGCATGATAGAACCAATGGTAATATAAAAACAAAAGCATGTTAGGAGTTCAAAGCAAGATGAAATTAAATAAGCAATGGCTGCCATATTGTCTTGTTTTCTACAGAGTAACTGTTCATACCATCACACATAATAAGATCAAATAAAAAAGAATAAAACCATTCCAACCAATGAATGAAAAGGCTTCAAAGCAATATAATGGTGAACCATGATTACCATAAAATCTTATGTACTCTTGCCATTTCTTACACTAGGGAGACTATATGGTATTTATACATGTGAGTTTGATTTATTTAGCTTATGAATATGAACTCAAGTTGCATCCATTTATTTATAAATATCTCAATGCGATCATTCTTTTTAGCTGAGTAGTACTCCATTGTATAAAAGTCCCACAATTTTTTTTCCCATTCCTCAGTTGATGGGCACTTAGGTTGTTTCCAAGACCTGGCTATTACAAATTGTGCCACTATAAACATGGGTTGCACATATATCACTGTGGTAATATGTTTTCAGTTCTTCTGGGAATATGCCCAGAAGTGTAATAGCTGGGTCAAATGGGACCTCCAATCCTAGCTTTTTGAGGAATCTCCAGACTGACCTCCACAGTGGTGGCACCAGTCTGCAATCCCACCAACAGTGCAGAAGAGTTACTTTTCCCCCACAGCCTCTCCAGCATTTGTTGTTGGTAGTTTTCTTGATCCTGGCCATTCTTTCTGGAATGAGATGGAATCTCAGTGTGGTTTTAATTTGCATTTCTCTAATGACCAGTGATGATGAACATTATTTCATGTATTTATTTATCATTCATTTTTCTTCATCTGATAACTGTGTGTTCATCTTTGATGCCCATTTTTGGATTGGGTCTTTGAATATCACAGGTCTGATTTATTTTAATTCTTTATAAGTTCTAGACAGAAGTCCTTTGTCTGAGGGACAGTTCACTAAGATTCTTTTCCCAGTTTGTGGGTTTTCTTTTCACTCTGCTGGAGATTTCTTTGGACATGCAGAAAGTTTTTAATAAGATGTGATCCCAGTTATTGATTCTGGGAAGTATTTCCCGTGCAGTTTGGTTCTTGTTCATGAATTCTCTACCTACCCCTATATCTTCAAGATTTTTACCTACTTTGTCTTCCAACAGACTTAGTGTTTCTATTATAATATTTAGATACTTGACCTATTTAGATTTTAGTTTAGTACATGGTGATAGGCATGGGTCTAGTTTTAGTTTTTGGCATATGGATAGCCAGTTTTTACAGCACCATTTATTAAAGACTATTGTTCTTCCAGTGAACATTTTTGGCCCCTTTATCAAAGATAAGGTAGTTGAGTGTGTTCATAGTTTTATCTTCTAGAGTAATCCATTGATCTTCTGGTCTGTTTTTATTCCAATACCATGTTGATTTTATTACGGTAGCTTTGTAGCATAACTTCAAGTCAGGGATTGTGATGCCTCTGCCTTCGCTTTGCTGCTTAGAATTGCCTTTGCTATTCTAGGTCTCTTCTGGTTCCAGATGAATTTTAGGAGTGATTTCTCTAGATCTATGAGATATGTTATTGGTATTTTCACTGGGACTGCATTGAATCTGTATAACAATTTTGGGAGAATGACCATTTTCACAATATTTTTCCTATCCATGAACAAGGGATGTCTTTCCATTTTCTGAGGTCCTCTTAGATTTCTTTTTCAGGGTATTATAATTTTCCCTATATAGCTCTTTTATTTCTTTCATTAGATTAATTCCTAAGTATTTCTTTTTTTGGATATTAGTGTGAAGATTGTGGCTTCTCATTTCTTTCTCGGTGATTTTGTTGTTACTGTATAGGAATGCTGCTGATTTTTGAGTATTGACTTTGTATCGAGCTACATTGCCTAATTTATTTATTATATCTAGGAGTCTTTCAATGGAGTTTTGGGAGTTTTCTATGTAGAGTATCATGTCATCTGAAAATAATGATAGTTTAACTTCCTCTTTTCCTATCTTTACTCCTTTTATTTCTCTCTCTTGTCTAATTGCTCTGGCTAGTATTTCCAGTACCATGTTGAATAGAAGCAGTGATAAGGGACTTCCTTGTCTTGTGCCTGATTTTAAGGTGAAGGCTTTCAGTTTTTGGCCATTTAATATGATGCTGGCTGTTGGTTTGTCATAGATGGCCTTTACCATATTGAGGTGGAGACCATCTATTCCAATTCTCTGTAAGATTCTTATCATGAATGAGTGTTAGATCTTATCAAAAGCTTTTTCTGCATCTATAGAAATGGTCATGTGTTTCTTTCTTTTGGCTCTATTGATATGGTGGATTACATTTATTGATTTACATATGATGAACCATCCCTGCATGCCTGAGATGAATCCCATTTGGTGTGGTGCATAGTCTTCTTGATGATTTGCTGCATCCCTTTTGCCAATATTTTATTGAGAAATTTTGCATCTATGTTCATAAGGGAGATTTGCCTGTTGTTCTCTTTTTTAGTTGGGTGTTTCTCAGGTTTTGGTAGTACAGTAATATTTGCTTCCAGGAATGACTTAGGGAGAATTGCTTCCATTTTGATTTCATTGAAGAGTTTGAGGAGTGTCAGCATTAAGTCTTGTTTGTATTTCTTGCAGAATTCCGCAGTGAATTCGTCTGGGCCTGGGCTTTTCTTTGTTGATAGGGACTTAATTACATTGTCAATTTCATCAATAGAAATTGGGTTATTCAGCAGTTTTATATCTTCTTGATCCAGATTTGGTGGTTCATATGTTTCTAGGAATCTGTCCATTTCTTTTTGTTATTGAATCTATGAGAGTAGAGGTTTTTGAAAAAGTTGATCTGTATTCCACAGAGTTGTAGTGATTTTGCCTTTTTCATTCTGTATTGCATGAATTTAGGTCTTTTCTTTCCTTTTTTTAAATTAGATTGGCTAGGGGCTTATCAATTTTATTTATTCTTTCAAAGAACCTACTCTTTGATTCATTGATTCTTTGTATTGTTTTCTTAGTCTCTATTGCATTATTTTCTGCTCTGATTCTTATTATTTCCTCCCTTCTTTTGGCTTTGGGATTGGCTTACTCTTCTTTTTCTAGATGTTTGAGGTGTAATATCAGGTTGCTTATTTGTGTTCATTCTGTTTTCCTAATGTGGGAACTCAGTGCAATAAATTTTCCTCTGAGGACCACTTTCATTGCATCCCACAGGTTCTGGTAAGTTGTATTTGTATTTTTGTTTGCTTGTAGATATTGTTTAATTCCTTCTTTAATTTCCTCTGTGACCCACTGATTGCTCAAGAGTGTATTATTCAATTTCCATGTGTTTGTGGGGGTTTTGCAGTTTTTTTATCATTAACTTCCAGTTTCATGGCGCTATGATCCGATAACATGCATGGGATAATTTCAACTCTTTTGCATTTACTTAAATATGTTCTGTGCACTAGTATATGGTCTATTTTAGAGAATGTCCCATGTACTGGTGAGAAGAATGTATATACTGTTGTTGTTGGATGGAACACTCTGTATACATCTATCAAATCCATTTGTTCACAGCTGTGATTCAGTTCTGATATTTCTTTGCTGATTTTCTGTATAGTTGATATGTCCCTTTATGTCAATGGCATGTTAAGGCTCCTGTTATAATTGTGTTATTGCCTATTTGATTTTTCATTTCTGTTAATACTTGCTTTGTGTAGCTGAGTGCTCTGGAATTTGGTGCATATATATTTAAAGTTGTTATCTCTTCCTGTTGAAGTTTTCCCCTAACTAGTAGGTAGTGACCTTCTTTATCTCTTTGGGCCTTTCTTGGTTTGAAGTTCACATGGTCTGCAAACAAAATAGCTACCCCTGCTTTTTTTTTTTTTGAGTTCCTGTTGCACAAATTTTTTTTTTCCATCCTTGGACTTTTAGTCTATGAATTTCTTTTGGGGTTAGGTGGTTTCTTGTAGACAGTATATGGTTGGATATTGTTTCTTGATCCATTCTGCCAGTCTGTTTCTTTTGATTGGTGAATTGAGGCCATTTACATTAATGGTTATGAGTGTTACATATTGGTTTATTGTTGACATATTATCTTTTTGCTGTTGTATCTTTACCTTTCCTTTCTGTTTGTCTGTGTTTCTTAGTGGTTTTTTTCCTATATGTATCTAGAATGTCTTTGAGTATTCTTTGCAGGGTTGGTTTGGTGATCATTAAGTTCTTCAGCTGTTCTTTTTCATGGAAGTATCTTATTTCTCCATCCATTTTGAAGGATGCTTTTGCAGGGTACAGCAGTCTTAGTTGGAAGTCATTTTCCTTTAAGATCTGAAATATTTCACTCTATGCTCTTCTTGACATCATTGTTTGTGTTGAGAAGTCTGCTGTGATTCTGATAGGTTTTCCTTTATAGGTAATCTGTCTTTTCACTCTAATGACTTAATATTCTCTTCTTATGTTGGATTTCTGGGATGGTGATTATTATATGTCTGGGTATAGTTTTATTCTTGTTATGGCTATTTGGAGTTTTATATGCTTCACTAATCTGAATGTCAGTTTCCATTCTGTGTTTGGAAAATTTTCAGCTATTACTTCTGTAAATAGCCTCTTGATATCATTTGTGTTGTCCCCTTCTTTTTCATTTATGCCTATTAATCTTGTTTTTTTTTTCCTTTGCATCATCTTGCAACTGTTGAATTGTTATTTCCTGATTCCTTGTTATTTTTAAAAGATCTTTCTTTCCCTATTCACTAGCTGCAATCTTATCTTCGAGGTCTGAAATTCTATGTTCACTTTCGTTTAAGTGATTTTGGCAATTTACAATGGAATTTTTGATTTCCTGTATATCTCTTTGAATCTTCTGTATGTATTCTGTTTACTTCTTATAATGTTCATCCAGGAATTCTATCTGTTTTCTGTGTTCCTCTAATATTTTAGCTGTGTCTTCTTTAGATGCATTCAGTATTTCTTTCACTACGTTTATCATTTCTTCTTTTACCTGGGAGATTGTTCTTAATTTGATTTCCTTTATAGCTTCCCGTACTTGCTTCTTTATTTCAGTTGATATCATTTCATGTATTTCAGGTGTATGACTAGTATTTTCTTCTATGTATGTGGCTCCCAAACTTTCTTGGAATGAGCTGGAGATTTGAGACTGCATTTTGCTCTTTTGTTTTGTCATTTTCCTTTATTCCCATGTTTCAAGCAATGTTCCAAAATTTTCCCTGAGTGTGTTGGGAATCACCTCCTGCACCTTCAGCTCCTGGGACTCATGAGTCTTGGCTCCCCTTGTTGAATGAAGGTCACTGGGTGTGGTCCACTCAAGCCTGGGGAGCCTTTCAAGGCTATTCCAGTGTCCTAAGGGGCAGGGTGGGCACCCAAGCACCAGGAGTGATGTCCCAAACTCTCCTGCACAGAACCAGGGAGCTGGATCTCCACTTGCAGGTAAGCGGGCCCCTGGGAGCCTACTTGTTCACCTGGTTGAATAAAGGTCCCTGGGCATGTTCCACTTAAGCCCGCAAAACCTCTCCAGGCTTGTCCAGTGTCCTAGGGGGCTGGGCGGGCACCCCAGTACCAGTAGTGATGTCCCAAACTCACCGGAGCCAAGGCCAGCGAGCTGAAACTTCTGTTGCCCTTGCAGCCACAGGAGCTGGAGCTCCCTAGCACCAGACTTGCTTTTCGAAACAGCCCAGAACATAGCAGAAAGTAAGGGAGCAAAAGATGGACAGAAAAGAAGCAAAGTTAGTTATAGTCCTGACTTGGTTGTGTTACAGAAGAGATGAATAGTTAAACACTTCAAAAGAAATGACTTTGTATAAGCAGGAATAAACTGTAAAGAGAAACCAGTGACTCCACATGATTGGAAAAATTAGATGCTTTTAGGACTCTGAAGTAGAAAACCAGGGTAAGAAATTCCCTGAATCAAATAATATATTTTTTGAAGTTCTCTGTTAAAGGAAAATATTTCCTCCATTAGAAAAGTTCAGATCAAATGTTATCTTCAAAAATTTTATTTAATTTTGATATCTTTGAAGTATGCACAGTGAATCTGAGATAGAAAAGGCAGAGAAATGAAGCAAAGCTGAGAACAATGCATAAAGAAATATTGTGTAAGTGTCTACAGGGTTGAGGGTTCAAATAGAAGTGACAGTAAGTGACTGGTAGAAATTGATAAATCTCATAAAGTTTACAGTTTAACTGGAAATATCACTGCCAAGGAAACCACAAACAATGTCTAAATTCTTTACCTCTCTCCCACATATGCATACACATATACATGCTTATGTTTGTGTAGGTGGGTAGGTGTGTGGGTGTGGATAGGTTATAAAATGTAGAAGGAATACTCTGGACATAATGTCCATTTCAAACTTTATTTGGGGGGGTACATAATACAATAACTAGGAATTGTCTTTTTTAAGCATAGTTAGGGCTAACAGAAAACAAAATGTCAAAGGAATTCTTTCCATGCAGCATATTGCTTGTCTAACAGTATATTTTACTCCACTGTAGTAGATTAGTAAATTTATCCAATGCACATGAGCACAAAATATATATGTTATTAGATCAAAAGTTTTATGAGGAATATGTTCTCATCAACTCTCTCCACATTCAGTGTTAAAAAGTGCAGTGAATTAATTGGATGGTGAAGCCACATTAAATGTGAATTTTATTCCTTAAATAACTGCATTAATTATACTGGAAATATTCAATAATTGTATTATACTAACAGTTTTTATATAAGCCATTGCTGAATACCTGTTTATTTATTAAATTACAATAACTATAATTAATATTGATTTGTAACTAATATTGAACTGACAGATGTATGGAGAGAATAATGGGAGTGAAAGAGGTAGAATTAGTGATGATAGATTATCTGATTGTGTTTCTACAGACTTATAAACATGCATTAGCACATTTACTTGAAGGTAAGGACCTGAAGAGATCCTTGCTCCATCTAAGAGCACCATGATGTGTCTTTCTGTCCAGCACACCTAATGCAAAGGTAGGCAGAAACACTAAAATGACACCTAGTATTTGGAGGCAGATTAATTTACATTGATGAGTACTGACTGGGATCATTCCAAGGATATCAGACCCTGATCTCTGGTGGCCTAGTGCTTACATGACATAAGCAAGCAAGAAATACAGAGGCAGGACAGATGTCAATTGGGAATTAGTTTTTACAGTGTATATTATATTGACCAACTATATATCACAGTGACCAGCTGTTTCTAAGAGATAGAAGCAACTAGACTGGAATAGAAAGTATTACTTGAACAGCTAACAAACTGCTGTGCACTTACTGGAGGTAGCATTTTTCTGTTACAATATGAATGAAATCATTCTTTAGTTCCAAAAGAAATGTCCTTTAGTTTCAAAGATGATTAAAAAGAGAATTAATATATAAATTATCTGGACTATTTTTTAAAATTACACATATTTATTGAAAAAAATTTAGGGAGAATTACAAAGTCTTTGAACAGCATTAGATTTTGAGCAGTATTAGAAAGGTAGAGCTTTTATCAACTCTGACAAACTGCATCAAATGAGATATATATACTCTAAATATATCTTACTACACATAGAGTTGTGAAAATTGCTACATTATATTACACAAAGGTATTATTTCTAAGCTGAAAGTCATGTATAAATCCATGACCAGAATACAAAATACTTCAGTAGGACCAAATGATTCATTAAAAAAATGTAGAGCATCTACTATTTATAATGAGTATTATATTTATTGGGGATCAATGGTGATGGAGTTTTGTCTGTACTCCTCAGGTGTATACCTTGTGCCCTGAAGTTATAAACAATCACTCTTGACTAACTGACAATAAAAAAGTTTCATTTTCTTCCATTTAGTACAATTCAAATAAACTCGATGGAACAAAATTAAGTGTTAGAAAGATAAAGAATATTGTATTATCATACTTTTAAAGAATATCTGATGCAATTTTTGAAAGTTTTGAAAGCTTTGATCACACATAAAAACATGCACATTATATTTAGGCAGTGGAGATTGATTTGTTTTCTATTTTCCATATTGATTATGACAGTTTTGATTTTATTTGTTCTCATGGTTGTAGTTGTAATTTTTATTCTTCCTAAAAGAGTTGTTTGTTCTGACTCTGTATTAAGCAGTATTTTGAATAAGCACCGCTTGTGTTCCTGTGTTAAAATATCATTTCTTTAGTGCCTTGTTACTTTTCTCATTGCTTAGACAAAATATTAAACATCTAAAGTTAAAGAAAAAGTTTGATTTTGCTCACAGTTTGTGGTGGTTTCCTTTCATAGAAGGCTGGCTCCAAGGCCAGGTCATGGCACAGGGGCAACAGAGGAAAACAGTCTGTGGCAACAAAAGACAGCGAGGTGATCAAAAGCCACAAGGTAGTCAGCTTCTTTCTCTCCCTTACACTGTAAACAAGCTATTGGGATTAAGGCAGTGCCAAACCAGTCGTTGGACTAATTCAGAAATCACACACCTTTGATCCCAGCCTCACACACTCTACATCCAGCCACCTCTTAAAAAGTCCCATCTATGACTGCATAAGGCTTTGGGGGAACATCTAGACACAGCCATAGCATGGAGCCAGCAATTTATCATTGTCCCTATTCTCAATAATATTGAGAACAATTTAGTTGCCTGTAATAGAAAAGATTTCCTCCTCAAAATAAGTCTGAGTTAACTGAAATCATGTTTGCATAAAAATCACAGTTTTCTCATCAAGACTTTGGACTTGCTATCCTCATCACTATAAAGTTATTGTATAGCAAATGCCCTGAGACCTAAATCTCATAAATATCTTCCCACAATCTGCACACATTGAGATATCTAAGCATATGCTGAAATTCATTTTCAGCAACAGTTCATCTCATGCACAGCTCGGTTCTATCAGTAGGCTTTATTGCTGGTCTCCTGAAAGGTGGATGATGGGTGGTTTCTCACAAACTATTGTCCTTAGAATCAGAAGTAAGATATTGTTA
Organism: Hydrochoerus hydrochaeris; assembly: GCA_004027455.1. NCBI lineage: Eukaryota > Metazoa > Chordata > Mammalia > Rodentia > Hydrochaeridae > Hydrochoerus > Hydrochoerus hydrochaeris. Next base: position 20,571 of record PVLA01005722.1, read on the forward strand.
TAATTGATTAATTATACCAATATAACTAGGTATTTTTTACTCTCTCTCCCTCTCTCTTAGTCACACTCATATATTCACATCTCTCGCCTTTTATGAACTAAGCCTTGTTTACTCCCATTTGCTCAGAGATAAGATTCAGATAATTTGTAGTGATAGAAAAATTACAGTTATACTTTAGAATATGTAATTTTTCATTCAAAATATGTGATATTTCATATCAAACAGAACTTTAGATTTATAGATTCTGCAGATTATTAAAGAGATAGGGAAGATATATCTTGATTGGACTAGATACAGACAATTCATAATGTACACATATATAAGCCTCTTTTTAAATGCATGTGTATCCTTAAAATTTGTTCCCTTATTTTTTCCCAAGAATAAATGGAAAGACAGAAGAAATTTGTTTTCAAAAAAATGGTAAATGTTACTTTTAAAAGCTGTTTACAAGTCATAGGAATTCTTCCCTGCTCATTTGAGATAAAGAGGAATCTTAGTTGTAACAACCTAGAGAAAGTGGCAGCATGAGGCAGAGTATTTACAGACTGAATACTTAGCTAGGAAAATTAGTTGACTAAAGGGAGTGTGATAATGGTGGGCACAAGAACAAAGTCCTTACTCTGCCTCAAGCCCTACCTCAGATTTTACCTGGGTAGCCTTTCATCAAGGAATGTTCTAAAGGAAATAATTGGGATGTGAATAAAAATATCCTATGGTTTTATTATTTATTCTCTTTTTGAATAACTCAATTTTTCTCATTTCTAATTTATAAATGTAACTACAAGTCTGATTCTGTTTTGCAGTCACTCAGTGGCACTAATTATATCTGAAGTTTCCAAGTGGAAAATCACAAATAAAAGTTATAAGTGGTGCTTGTTAAATCTGCACCGACATATTTTTGGGTAACTTCAATGGATCAGAATACACACCGTATAGCAGTACTCAGTGGGTAAGGCTCAAACAGCTTTGTAGTTTTTTATACTGGTGTGTGTGTGTTACTTTTATTTTAGAAGCAGAAAATAAGTTGTGAATTTTACAAATTGATTTTAAACTAAAAGAATAAATGCTCATCAAAACAAACTTCAAAGTTCTTTTAATACATTAATGTTATTTGCATGTGATAGTTAATTATGCTGAACAGATCATTTTGAGATTGAAAGACTTCTGTGAATTCTGTTGCATGGAGATCTGGATTTTCCTAAAATATTGCACACTTATTTGTTTGTGCAAATGTTTATTAATATAAAATATCATATTTAAACTATTATATGTAATGAAGTTGGAGGAATTTCATTGCTTTCTAACTCCTTTATAAAGTTTAATATTTGGTCAGTCATGTAACACATACCTCTACTGCTAACACTCAGGAGGCTGAGCCAGAAAGATCAATGTTGAGTTTGAGGCCATTCTGGACTACATAGTGAGTTCTAGGCCACTCTGCACTACATACCAAGACCCTGTCTCAAAAATAAATACACAAATAAATAAGCATAAAGTTGGATATTATCATAAAATTTTTATTATAACTCCATCTGAAAGGGTCAAGTGCTCATTTTAAGATATAAAGTTCTTTAACTACAGATTCACATGTAGTTTGCTATTACAAATAGTTTTGGGAAGATATTATTTCATTAGGCTCCTCACATGAACAGACAACATTTGTGTGTACAAGATCTTTCTTCTTACAGTCATTATGATACTGTTTTGATTTTTGTCTGAGTGTTTCCCCAAAGGCTTATGCAGTCATGGGGGGCAAACCTTTCAGAGGAGGCTGAATCCAGAGATTGTAAGTGGTTCATTGTCTAGTGCTAGGATTGGGTATATGAGTGTTGCACCTGCCCTAGGGTGTGTAGCCTATATACAATATAAAGGAGGAAAAAAGACTTGTTCCTCCCTTTTGTACTCTTGCTTCATTTGTTTTTTTCCAACATCATAAAAAACATGAACTGTTGCAATCTGCCATGTGCCAGTGTGCCTTGCAGTTAACCTATTATGGACTCCCATGTCTACAAACTGTGAGCTAAATAAACATTTCCTTTCTTAAATTTTGGTGTTGATATTTTGTCCAGCAGTGAGAGAAAAGTAACTAAGACAGATGTTCAAATTTAGTTGGAGCATATTCTGTTGGACACCAACTTTAGTGATGATGTACCCCTATTATATGCATGACTTAAAATATTTAATAACTTTGTATAATTGTTCTATAAATTTTTTAAAAATTCCTATGAAAATACTATTTTTATTAATATTCATTATTTTAATTTAAAAACTGATAACTTCTTCTTAGAGCAGTTTCAATAATTCACTTACAATAAACTTTATCTAGTATGATAGTTGAATTGTATTTGAACTCAAAATCCTATCTATAAATCTCATGATTAATCATACATCAATATCACTTTTTGAAGAATCAGGCAAATCTCAGGTTTCATCTATTTCTTTTTATTTCAAGATTATGATTTAAGAGTAACTTTGAGTGGTAGGATAGAGACCATACATATATAGATCTATCTTTTATTATCTACAGAAAATCCTTTAAGTATGATTCTGTTTGTTAAGTGATTTGAGAGTTGTATGTATTCATAAGGTATTTGTGAACTAAAAATGAATTCCCATATATAATGTTATTGGATATACAGATAAACTATTATACTATTAGAGTCTATGAAACATAAAAATCACAACAGAATGAAAAAATAGTAAATATATACCTTATTATATTTCAAATTATGTGTTTGATAAGCATTTTATAAGTGAGCATTTCATAAGCATTTTATTTATATTTTAATAACTCTTACAGAGTATTAAGACATGAGATTAAAATAAATCTTATGAGTTCAGTTTTATATTATCATATAGCACATAGGATGTTGCAAAAGTATTTTATATAGATTTTTTTCTAAATTATTTTGAAAACACTGTCAAATTTTAAAAGTACCATTACATGTACCACATTCATCAGTGATGATAAATTATTTGTACTTTACCAGACTATTCAAATAAACAATATATATAGTACATAGAGGTTATAATTTTGTCTTTAAATTAGATATTATGAATATATGCTTCAAAAATATTTCACCTTTAAAGTTATAGTAGCAAATATTTACTGAGAGTTTATTGTATCTGTTGTAAAATGAATTAGGAATATAAGCTATTGTTATGGTTTTTATTTGAATGTCCCCACAAAGTCTCAGGCAGTCATAAAAGCAGCAGAGTCTAGCATTTGTGACTGGTTCATTGTCTACCCCTGAGATTGGCAGCATAAGTACTGCACTCACCCAGGAACAGGTTGCCAGCATATAATAGAAGGGAGGGAAGAAAATGTGCTTTTCCTTTTTGACCTTTTCATTCTTTGTCACTTGGGAACACAAGGAATGGCTGCCCGCCCCCCAGCATGCCAGCTTGCCTTGGAGCCAGTTGAGTACAAACTGAATCCTCCCAAAACTGTAAGCTAAATAAACCTTTCCTTCCTTCATTTTGGACATCAAGCATTTTGCCTCAGCAACAAGAGAAAAGTAACCAAGAAAGTCACTCTATGTATTAGGTATTATTGTATTGCTAAATTTATGGGCAAGGAAACAACAGAATGCTGCAAAGTAGACTGACCAACTTAATATTATTTCAAATGAGAGAACTATGGACAATCTGAATGAAAATCATACCATTAACAAATTAAAATCCAGATGTGTACCTTCAAAGTGAACAAAATCTCTAAAATTAATATCTGGGGGCCTTTATTTTACTTAAACATCTGTGTTCTTAAAATAACTTAAAATTCAACCATTGCTCTGATATATCACTAAAATCTCCTTTAAGGGAACCAAATCTATCTTAAATTTATCAGTCTTAAAGGTCTCTTGATTTTTGTCACTATTTTTTATCTATATGGCTTTATGGGTACTTTTTTCCTCATCAGAAGTTTCCTCTCCTAACTAATCAAAATTTGATTTCGGTGTCAGTGTGAGTAATATGCTAAATTTATATTGTAGTCTTTTAAATTAGATATTGTGAATATATATTACAAAACTACATTACAGGACAAAAATTCATTGATTAAAGGATCAGACATTATCACTCAAACATTAAATTGTCAGGTGTGTACTGACTTATCTAAACTGAACTCAGGAGTATATAAACACATCACTGATCTTGTTCTACATGACTTATGTACTCTGTTGAAGTTACCTGCTCCTCATTTCTTTTATCTTCAGTATTTTCTTCTTAAGACAGCAGAAGGAAAGAAAGGCCAAGTCAGTCGAAGTCAAGATTCAGAACTGACACATTGTTGGTATCATTGTATTCCATCAACCTCATTTTGCCCACGATCAACCCCAAAAGTTGAGAAAGGAGACAGATTTTATGTGGAGAAAATTAAAGGTCTATGTAGATATAATGGCTACTAGCAGGGTTATTGAAAATGTAATCTAAAACATGATTATAGTAATAATTTGAAAAGAAGAGATTTTCAAGTGTATACATTTCAGAAAAAACATCAAAACTATCCCTTTCAGTGCAAGACACATTTTGTTCTGTTTACCTGGTATTTATTGTATAAAAAGTTTTAATTTAAAAATTCATAATATTATCTAGGTAATGCTGAATAATTTTTAATTTAGATATCATGATATCTTTTAATATCACTTTTCACTTTGTCCCCTATCATGTCTTTAATTAAAATTAATTCAAGTAACAAGTGTTATATATTAAAGAGTTTATGCATGAATATAAAATATGTCCATTTTAAAGTTAACTTCAACCCTTTATTTCTTTTGATTCCCTATCAATGCATCTTTGACTCTTCTATGCTGCTGTCTTCATTTTAATTTTGCCATTCTTTTAAATATATATAACAAAGGCTGGGGGTTTAGTTCAGTGGCATAAGCACCTGCTTGGCAAGTGCAAGGTCATGAGTTCGATCCCATAGATTTAATGCCTATCGTTTCTGACTGCATAATTGAAGATCTTATCTCAAATAATTGTGCTTTCATAATGTATTATTTTGTTTTTTTCTCTTCTATTATGAATTGTTGGTATTGATTTCATTTCCTCCTCTCTGACTCTGTGTTTCTTTATCTTCCTGCCTCCTATTCATTTTTCTTTCTTTTTGTTTTTATTTTCTTTCTTGTTCATGTTTACTTATATTTAGTAATTTTGAATAGCATAATTTTGTGCTGTCTTACATTAAATTGAATAATTTCAAATTAATGTTCTCAATTTAGAAAATGATTTTAAAGAAAGATGAGGAATGCGTTTGCATTCTCCACAATGAAATTCCAGTACATAGAACTTTCCAAGTTACTTTACAATTTTCATTGAAAATTTTTGAGGTTATATATGATTAGTGATCACAAATTGTGATGCAATTGTGACTTTTAAGGTCATTTGTAAACATAAAAATAAATAATAGAGCTGCTAATAAGCCCAGCTTAAAATATTGAAGGCTTTCCATAGGCCACAAAGAACTGCCACTTCCTTTGAACTGAAATAGTTATTTAAATTGAGAGTATGAACCCTTACACTGTCATGATATATAAAAATTTATAAAATAGATTTAAAATAGATTTAATCAGTTCCCAATATATTTACATATTTAAGCTCTGCTTATATTTTCATGACTCATATCATTTTGCTTAATATACAGATGCTCCTTTACTTTTGATGAGCTTTCATATGAGCAAATATACTGTGTGATAAAATATCAAATGAAAATATGTTTAACATATGTAGCCTACTAATGAAACTCCCAACCTACTATATGTCTGGTGTGAGTTCATGTTCTCTGAAATTGAAGAATGAATTTTAGGAACAATGAAGATTAAGAGCAGAATATATTTATTGAGAAAAAGAAATCTTTTGTCTGAGACACAGAAGGGGTCCCAAGTGGGATGCCAAAGACTCTTTTTCTAAGGACTTTTATAGAGTAAAATTATAAGGTGAGTCAGGTCCAAAGTGAGGAAAAATGGGAACTTGCAAGGTGAGCATAATATGGGACAGACCTGCGGTCAGACAGTAAGATTAATTCTGCAGGTAAAATTGATTAAATTAGGAACAAATAGGGAAGTGAGCCACATAGCAAGCAGGCATATATAAAGAACAGGGACTCTTCCTGTAGGGGGTTAGGATGGTGACTCCTGGCTTCCTCAGGGTGATAGACAACTATTCAGACTATCAGTCTCCAAGATGTCATGTCTGTGCTTTGTGTTTTGTCTTGAGATCTGATCCACAGTGGAAGGTGTGTCTCCTCCAAGGTTGCGAAGTATCTGGTCTTTGGCACTGGCTTCTTTGAGAGCCCAGCTCTGTCTGACAACCTATAATATTTCTAAGTAACTCAGCTGCCTGTGACACCAAGTTTCACAGTTCAGTGACGCAGTACATTGATAGTAGCAGTTGTTTACATATCAGCTTAATTTGCAGACTGGAAGTTGCATCTCCCTGTCATAGCCCAGTGTTGTGAGAAAGTATCACAAATGTATTACTAACCTGAGAAATGAATGAAAGTTAAAGTAATTGAGAAAATGCTATTAAATTCAATAATGAATGAAAAGCCTTTAAAAGAAACAGATATTGAGATAAGTAATGTGGTTTATTTGTAGAGTATATGATTGATTATTAGGTGTAATCTATTGAGTTAACCCCAGCACCAAAAAGGAAAGAAGGAAGAAAGAATAAAAAAAATGTTGATGCTCGCAAATAGGCTAAAAAGCTATGGAAATGTAAAAAATAAGATTTTCATATACTCATTTCTATAATCTAGAATCAAGAAGGTATTTTAATAATAATGCTTACCATTAGAAATGAGTATGTTCCAAAAATATGCATGTTAGTGCATTTTCTGTTGGCTTAACCAAACACAAAAGACTGGATGAGTTATGGAGATGAAAGTTTATTTTGGATTAATGTTCTAAATGTTTAAGATTAAGGAGGTATGTTTGCTGAAATTTTCTTGCTAGCAGAGTCCTGAGACTGTGAACAATATCATACACTAAAAATATGGAAAGAGTGTGTGTGTGTGTGTGTGTGTGTGCCTTTGCTCCAATTTTCTTTCTTCCTATAAAGGTATTAAGATTCAGTTATGTACTCCATTCTAGTGAAATTGCCTAATCTAATCACCTTCAAAAGTTCCCATCTTCAAACACTACAGTTGGATTAAATTACTATGTTCATAGTTGCCATAACGAACATGACTTTTCTACACGTGAGACTTCATGGGACATACTCATGACCATCTAAAGTGTAGCTCTCTTTTAGAGAAAGATGAGAATGATCTGCCAGAACAAATTGAAAAGAATGGTGTGGAGCAGCAGATCTCAAATGTTAATGCATGTTAGAATTCCAAAGAGAATATTTGAAAGTAGAATTTGACTTGATCATACTTTAAACTAGAACTATGCTTTGTTGTTTGTTTGATTTTTTTTCAGGATGAAGAACTGCTGTAGAGCAGCACTGTAGTCAATAAATTGTTGAGAGTTTCCCTTTTAAATTTGAAAATGGAGTCAATTATAAGAAAATAGTAATTACACTTTCAGTGGCTAACAGCCAGACTTGATTGTGACTATTACATGTTTAGATTTCTTAGGAAAATAGTACAGTCAACATAAGATTCTGAAAATACTACCTTGTGTGTTTTAGTAAGATACTTATTATTGATAATGAAACTGATATTGCATTCTTTATGGTAATCTAGCTGAAAAAAATAGGACACCTGCAGCTGCTCAGTGGCACAGTGACTGCCTAGCAGGCACGAGGCTGTGGATTCAATTCCCAGTACCAAAAAATAAAAAATAGAATCTACAGAAATAATGATGAGGAGACTCAGTAATGAAGGAAAAGCAGAACAAGAGTAAATCATGGTGATAATTGTCAGCTGAAATTAGATAAAATAGATCATGTCTGTCACATAGTATGTTTAAAAAGGCTTTTGGTGTATGAAAATATTTTGTTGAATTTATCTCTCACATGGATATGTTACATGCACAATATGAAAAAATATGTAAAGAATGTCAAAACTTTTTTTAGAGAATGTGTCAAGTATGATCCATTGGAGAAAATCATGCTTGTTTTATGATTATTTGATGGCTCTTAATGAAGAAATTTTAAATCATTTAAATATATTTATAATCAGTTGATATATATCAGTTGATTATAAATATATTTAAATGTTGAATGTTGAAATAATGATATCAAAGATATCTGCTTAAGTAAGAATATCAGAAATCATTTTTCTCTGTTGCTATTGAAGTAGCTTGATTTGGCTAATTATGATAAATTTAAGTGACTGTGAAATTCTGAGGTCTTCAAGGTTCATTTAGAAAGTGTTGTATTTTTCCCACAGAGTCCATGGTAGTAAGGTTTGTAAACATCTTTTATTTCAAAAATTTTGAAAGATACTCTTCCTATGTGATGCAAATAAGGAAGCAGGAGAATTCTATCACACATTCAGAATTTTTAATGCCAAAGAATCAGGAATTGAAGTTGAACTGGACATTTTGTGTTTATGTGCTAAATCTGCCCATAGTTGTCACATTTGAAAAGATAATTTTGTTTCAGCTCAGCTCTGGGGGTTATAATAAAGCAAGGCTCTTTCTAGTAGGAGATGTATGTATGTGGAAGATGAGAAACATACTTTTACATTTAAATTTGCCAATGAAAAGTCAGCTGTCATGACTATTTTTAACCTGAAAAATTAACTATTTGATTTATACATGTTTTGCTTTTTTTCCCCAAATTTGGATCTTTCTGTTTAAAGAATGCATAACTTGAGCAGTTGTTCTGTTACATGGGGCTCATTATACAACCAGAATGAACACTTGCAAAAAATTTCAGCCCAGACCTCATTCTATTAATATTGCAGGACTCCCTGCTGATCTGTACAAAAATCCAATGTAAATAGCACTTTTAAAATATCTGTCATCTAGTTCTTTTGGTTCTTAATTTTTCAAGAATTTAGATGCTAAAACAAAGGCACTGAGAAGTAATAAAATAAATAGGAAGCATTAGATTTTATTTGAATAATATAATAAGCAAAGAAAGGGACATGAAGAAAAGGTGTTTCCTCTGATTTCATCTATTTTTGCTGTGCTAGGTAGCCATTAAGTCATCGAAATGATTTAAAGGTACAGAAGTTTTGAAAAGCATGGAGATTTACACAGAAATCACTGAGAGATAAATACTTCCTGAGAAGGGTAAAAATTAATTTTAAGCTAGGTGTGATAGCAATATGCCCATAAACACAGTCTCAAGGAGGCTGAAAGATTTCTACCCCAGTATAAATTACTGGGAATTATGATAGTCTTCTAACTTGGCAGTAGGCCAAAAGAAAAATAAGACACTTACCCTGATGGCCACTTCCTCTTCCTTCTTTCCTTTCCTCCTCCTTCTCCTTCAGCCCTGATTACAGCTTCCTCTTTCCTTTCCCATGCATGTGAAGAGAATTCCAATCAGTTCTTCATGCATCATCAGTGCTTGCCCCAAGCACTGCTTCTGGTCAGAGGTCACATAACCCTCAGCCTCTTCTGTATCCAGCAGAGGAGAAAGCCCAACTCCATGAGTGATGAGCTCCTCTTCATTTCCTCAATAAAGGTGTTCTGTATTCCTAGATAAGAAAATGTAAATGAGATAAAATTTGATCTAAATAGGTTAATGCCTATGATTTTCTTCAAAAGCATCCACTGTGTACTTATGTTTATGTGTGAATTTCTTTAAAGATTTTCAAATAGGTATAAATTCTTTTAAAGAAATTATTTATTGGTTTTGATATAGGGGAAGGAAACTCCCAACCTAATAGATATTCCATATGAGTTTGTGTTCTCTAAAACCAAAGAATAAATTTTAGGAACAATGAAGGTTAAGAGCAGAATAGATTTATTGAGAGAAAGAAAGCTTCTGTCTGAGAGACAGGAGGGGACTTGAGTGGGTTGCCAAAGACTCTATCTTTTCTATGGACTTTTGTAGAGTAAAACCACGAGGTGAGACATTTCCCAAAAATGGGGAAAACTGGGAAACTCTTAAGGCAGACATTAATGAGATGGGACAGAACTATGTTCAAGTAATAAGATTAACTTTTCAGGTAAAATTGACCAAATCAGGGCCAAAGGTGGAACTGAGTCATGAAGCAAGCCAGCATTCTTATGAAGCAATGGCTCTTCTTGTATGGGGCTGGGATGGTGGTTCCTGGCTTCCTCAGGGAAATCCATACATATTTAGAATGTCAATACTTGGAGTGTGGTTGCATTTCTTTTGCCTTTTTTCTTGAGATCAGGCTCATAGCAAGAGGTATCTGTCTCCTCCAAGGTCACAAAACATCTGGCCCTCTGTACCAGTTTTTTTGAGGATCTAACCCTGTCTGATTCCCTATAATATTTCTCTAACTCAGTTGCCTATAACAATTTCCTTAAAGTTATGTCTCTTTCTCAAAAATAAAACTTCCTAACGTATTTGAAGCACCTTTGTTATCTAAAAATATGTGCCGCACATGGATATCTATCACTTCTAAATATTTCACTTGCTGCTTCTTCCTCTAACTTATCTTACACTTTTTCTAACAGGAAATTTACTTGTCAAACAAAAATGTTTATATTTTATCAAGGTGATATTTAGAGCACCTGTAGCAATTGCTGCTGTTCTTAAGTGATTTTTCCCCAGTTTCTTTGAGAATAAACTACATTTCTTAAAACTATGAATATTTACATTTTATTAGAAGATAATACAGATAGGGCCAGGGATTTAACTCAGCTGCATAAGTGCCTACCTGGCAAGTGCAAGGTCATGGGTTTGACTCCAGATACCTAAAAAATAAAAAAAAAGAAGACAATACAGATAATTTAGAAAGTAAATATATTTTTATTTATGAATCATCAGGAGGCAAGATTATATTGATATATATTATACTATATAACATATATATACACACACATATATAAAATCTGTGTGTATATAAAATCTGCCAAAATGTATAGACACTTCAAAAAAATATTTTTCAAAAAATGGTGTCCTCATATGGGGGTTCCTACAGGATGTGGCATATCACAGAAAATCTGCTATACTGCTGGTCATTAGAGAAGAAATTGAAGATGCATGTGCAACAATCTTACTGACCAAGGTTGCCCCAAGCAGTGGTTCAACATATTAATAAATGTCTGGAAGATTATAACTGCCACTTTTAGCACCTCATGTAATTTAATGTATTTAGTATGAAAATATTTATACACTTTTTTCTTTTCCTGAGTGTATATACATTTTTGACAATATATATTCTGTCATATATATATATATATATATATATATATATATATATATATATACACACACACACATATTTAGCATTTATCTTCATGCATTGCTTTCAATTATTTCTGTCTATTTGTAATACATTCTTTTTCCAATCAAGTGCAGTATATTTAGTAACACTGTTATCTTCTGAGGACAAAAATTTCAAATTATAATATGTCCTACAAATTTATGTTAATATATTAGAAAAAATGTCTAATTTTATGACAAGGAAGAATGCTTTCACAAATTCCTTATTTTAAATACATTGCAATGTAATTAATAATCTTAAATTTTATATAAAGTATGTCAATTTATCCTTAAAGTCATCTTAACTGAAACAGATGTTATCTTGTCTTTCTCTAAGAAGGCCAGAAACTGAAGATTGTTTTTGGCTGATGATAGTAGATTAATCAAGACAATGTGTTCTTGACACAAAGAAAAATCAATGGATTAGATTAGTGAGTTCAGGAACAGACTCACATGAATAGGTTCAACTGACATAGAGGGAAGACAATGTGATAAGAAAAAAATGTATTTTTAACAATTAGGACTGGGACAACCTAAGTACGGATACCAAAAAAAAAAAAAATCACCTTTAAATCAAAATGAAACACAGAACTAAATATAAAGCATAAAACTACAGAACACCTAAAAGTTAACAAGGCAGGGAATCCAAGAGAGTTGGATATAGTGGTGCTTTTTTTTTAGATGAAGCATCAAATGAACAATTCATGAAATAAATCATCATAGATGGACTTCATTAAAATTAAAAATTCTGAAAAAGAAATTCCAAGAAAATAGAAGACAAATCACAGATTGGAAAAAGTATTTGAAAAAGACATCTAACATGGTACCATTATTCACAATATATAAAAAGTAAACACTAAAGCCCAACAATAGGTTTACAACTCTACAAAAAGTAAAACCAATAAATAAATAACAACAACAGTAATAACAAAAAACCACAAAAACCTCCAGACTTTTCATTAAGAGATGGCACTGATTACAGTGGTGGCAAGTAAACATAGGGAAAATATTTTCATTGCCTGTATCATTAAGGAATTATAAATTAAATCCTAATTTAATAGCACTATTCACCTACTAGAAATGTCCAAACACAACACTAAATATTAGTGACATATGGAACAAAAGGTATGCATTTATTGCTGGTGAGAATTCATACTGCTCCAATACATTAGAAGACTTTATGGTAATTTCTTAGAAAACTAAATGTTCTTATACTAAATAATCAAGTGATGACACCTCTTAGTACATCACCAAGTTAATGGAAAAGTATGTGATAACACAAAGTCAACCACAGGAATGTTTGTATAACTTTCATTCATAATTTCAAAACATTGGAAATAACTAAAATGTTCTACATGGATGAATGGATAAACAAATGGTAGTGCATCCATTAAGAGTAATGTTAAAAGCTAAAAACAAATGAGATCTCAAGCCATGAAAAGATATGGAAAAAATTAAGTATATGGCATCAAAGAAGTTGGTCTGAAAGGCAATATATTATGTGGTTCCAAATATATAATATTCTGAAAAAGACAAAGCTTTGAAGACAGTGAAAATAAGTCTGTGCCAAAGACTAGAGGGAAAGGAAGGATGGATGTGCAAAGAATAGAACACTTTCAGGTCATTGAAACTATTCTGTATGATATTCAGTGGTCAACACCGAGTGTATTGTATTTGTCAAAATATTCAAAAGGACAACAGCAAGCTGTGGCTTTCCCCTAGTAATGACGTCAATATGGGTTCACTAATTTAAACAAATTTTGTGTCTTTGCAGAATGGGATGAGCAGGGAATGAGTGTGTGAGTCCAGACAATACATGAAGTTTCTCTGTATTTGCCATTCAACTTGTTGTGAAGCAAAATTTATTTTATTTTATTTTTTCCAGATCCATTCTGTTTCAAGGAAAAAAAAGAAAAAGAAACTAAATCAAAATTTCAAAACAGATCAATCAGGGAGCAACAATGGTACATATATTGCACTTTGAGATCCACAAATCATTCATAAAGAGCACAAGACATCTGCTTACAATTGTCAGAAAAATACACAACATTTCACTTCAGTGAATTCAGAGAAATCAGTAGTATAACTATCTTAGATTTTTTATATACATATATATACATATACATGTACATATATTTTTACTTTCAGCTTATCACACTAAATGTTACATGTGTGTAACATATGTACAATGTTTATGAATGTGTTTTATTTATTTTACTAATGAGTATGCTCTCAACTTTCATCTATTTATATATAAAAGTCTCTATTGTATAAAAAGACCACATCTTTTTTATCCATTCCTCATCTAGTAGACATTTATGTTGTTTCCAAGATCTAGCTACTATATACTGTGCTACTATAAACATGGGTGTGCATATATCACGGTGGTATAATGTTTGTAATTATTTTGGGAAAATACCCAGAAGGGAATTAGCTGAGTTGAATGGGACCTCTAGTCCTAGTTTTTTGAGAAACCTCCACACTTATTTCCACAGAGGTTGCACCAGCCTACACTCTGACCAATAATGGAGAGGGTTTTTTTTCCCCACAACCCCTTTTAGCATTTGTTATTGCTTGATTTCTCAATAATAGCCATACTTTCTTGGGTGAGGTGGAATCTCAGTGTTTCTTTATTTTGCATCTCTCAAATAATCAGTAATGTTGAACATTTTTTCACATATTTATTTTCTGTTCATACTTCTTAATCTGAGAAGTGTGCATTCATCTCAGATGTCCCTTTTTGGATTGGATCTTTAAATCTGAGAGGATTAACTTTTTTGAGTTCTTTTTATGTTCTTGATCATAAACCTTTGTCTGAGGTGCAGCTGACAAATATTTTCTTCCATGTTTTGGGCTCTCTTCACTCTTTTGGTGGTTTCTCTTGCTATGAAAAAGCTTTTCAGCAGGGTGAGATTCCAGTTATTGATTCTTCATAATTCCTGTGCAGTTGGGGTTTTGTTCATAAAGTCTTTGCCTATACACTATCATCAAGTGTTTTACCTAATATATCTTACAGAAGATTTAATTTTGTTTTAATACTAAGATCTTTGATACATTCTCATTTTAGCTTACTGCATGGTGAAAGATATGGGTTCATCTTAATCTTTGGTATGTGTAGAGACAGTTTTTACACCACCATTTACTAAAAATGCTATCTTTTTTCCAGCTAATGTGTTTAGCCCTTTTGTCAAAAATAAAGTAGCTTGCTGTATCTAGAGTTGTTTCTGCATCTTCTAATCTGTTCCACTGATCTTCATATCTCGGTTTTTTTTTTGGCCATTACCATACTGTTTTTATTACTGTAGCTTTGCATATAATTTCAAGTCAGGGATTGTGGTGCTCCATCTTGTCTTTGTTACCCAGAATTGCCTTTGCTATTCTAGGTCTGTTCTGGTTCCAGAAGAATTTTATGACTGTAAGTTAGGCAATTGGAAATTTAATATAGATTGTATTGAATCTCTATAACAGTTTTGGAAAGTGTCACCATTTTCATTATATTTGTTCTTCCTTCCCAAGAGCACGATATGTCTCTTCATTTTCTAATGTCCTCTTCAATCTCATTTTCTGAGTACTGTAGTTTTCAATGCAGAGGTTTTGATGGCTTTTGTTAGATTCATTTTTTTGGATGCTATTGTAAAAGGTGTTTTTCCCCCCTTATTTCTCTCTCAGTTAGTTTGTTATTCATGTACAGGAATGTTATTCATTTTTGAGTGTTGACTTTGAATCCAGATATGTTACTAAATTTGTTGTTAAACCTAATAGTCTTTTGGTTGAGTTTTTGAGGTCTTCTTTGTAGAGTATCATGTCATGTGCAAATAATGATAGTTTAATTTCTTCCTTTCCTACCTTTATTTCTTTTATTTCTTTCTCTTGTATAATTGCTTCAACAAACATTTTCAGCACTATATTGAATAAGAATGGAGACTGTGGACATCCTTATCTTGTTCCTGATTTTAGAGAGAAAGATTTAAGTTGTCCATTTAGTATGATGCTGGCTGTTGGTTGGTCATAGATGGATTGTATCAGATTGATATAAAGACCATCTATTCCAATTTTTTTTAGGATTTTTATCATGAGTGGATGTTAGTCTTTGTCAAAAGTTTTTCCTGAATCTATTGATATTATCATATAATTTTTGTCCTAGGGTATGTTAATTTGATAGGTTACATTTTTGGATTTACTTATGTTGAACTATCTCTGCATGCCTGGGATGAATTCCACTTGATCATGTTGTAAAATATTGAATATTGTAGTCTGTTTGCCAGTATCTTATTGAGGATTTTTGAAATTTGCTTATAATTTTCTTTCTTAGTTTGGACCTTATCTAATTTTGGTATCAGGGTAATGCCTACTTCCAGGAATACTTGGAAATATTTCTTCCTTTTCAATTTCATTTAAGCATTTGAGAAGTAGTGGCATTAGGTCTTTTTAAAAATTCTTATAGAATTCAGCAGTGAATCTGTCAGTACCTAGGCTTTTCTTTGTTGATAGGTTTTTCATTACATGTTTTATTTTGTTAGTTGACATTCATTTATTTAGGATCTAGTAATTCATACGTATCTAGAAATCAGCTTTGGTAAATCTAATGTATCTAGAAATCTGTGCATTTCCTCTGTATTTTCCATGTTATTAGAATATAAGTTTTCAAAGTACTTATAGATGATTTCCTGGTTTTCTGCCTGTTATTTTGCAATTTCATCCTTTTCACTCCTAATTGTATGGATTTGACTCTTTTCTTTCCTTTTTTTGATAAGATTGGCAAAGCTTTATCAATTTTATCTAATCTTTTACAAAACCAACTCTTAAATTCATATTTTGTAATTTTTTTTAATCTCTAGTGTGTTAATTTCTGCTCTGATCTTTATAATTTCCTCCTCATGTGCACTTTTGGCTTAGTCTGGCCTTCCTTTTGTAGAAATTTGAGGATCAACATTAAATTGTTTATATGTACTTGATCTGTTTTCCTATATGGGCATTTATTGCTATAAATTTCCCTCTTAAGACTGCTTTCATTGGTTCCCATGAGTTATGGTATGCTGCATTGTCATTATCATTCCTCTGTAAAAGCTATCTAATTTTAATGTCATCTGTCACTCATTGGTTGCTCAGTAGGGCAACATTTAGTTTTCACATGCTTACAAAATTATTGTGCCTTCTTTTGCCACAGATTTCAAATTTCATTGCACTGTCATCTGATAGTATGAATGGGATAATTTCAGTTCATTTGCATTGAGTTAAGCATGTTCTATGAGACAGTATATGGTCTATTTTGGAGAATATTCCATGTGAAGCTGAGAAGAATGTGCATTCTGATGTTGTGGGGTGAAACACCATATTCTTATATTAGGTACATTTTTTCAAAAGTTTGATTTACTTCTTATATTTCATTATTGAATTTTTGTCTAGTTTATCTGTCTTTTTGTGATAATGGGATAGTGGGATTTCCAAGTATAATTGTATTAGGGCTTACTTGATTTTTCATGCCTATCTCAGTAATTATTGCATATAATTGGGAGCACTGATATTTGTTGCATATATATTTATGATTGTTATCTCTTCCTCTTGGATTGTTCCCTTTATGATAATATAGTGACTTTATTTCTCTTAATGAGTCCTGAAATTCACTTTGTCTGCAAGTAGAATTGCTACCCCTGCTTTTGTCTGATATAATGATGCATGCAGTATTTTTCCATCCTTTGACTTTCATTCTATGAATTTCTTTTTGAATTAAGTGTGTTTCTTGTATATAATATGTAGTTGGATCTTGCCTCTTGTTCCATTGTAAGTTGGTGATATAACTCATTCATTGTACTAGTCTGTGTCTTTTGACTGGTTAATTTAGTCCACTAACATTGATGTTATAACTGATATATATTGACTTACCCCTGTCATATTATTTTTCTTGTTGTTGGCTCCACACTTTTTTCTTTTCCCTTTGCTTGTTTGAATTCCCGAAGGATTTCTTCTGCCGGAGCTCATGGAGCTATAGTCCTCTTTTTCTCTTTCTAGCATGTCCTCCAGAACATTTTGGAGTGCTGGTTTGCTGGACGTGTATTTCCTTAGATGTTCATTGTCATGAAAGTATCTTATTTCTCCATCAATTTGAAAGATATTTTTTGTGGGGTACATTAATCTCTGTTGAAAGTTGTTTTCCTTTAGAACTTGGAGTAGTTCTCTTCAAGCTCTCCTTGACTTGAAAGTTTGTGCTGAGAAGTCAACTGTAATTGTGATGGGCTTTTCTTTATACACGACTGGTTTCTTTTCTCTAACAACATTTAAGGTTCTATTCTTATGTTGAATTTATGAAATCTTGACAGTGATGTGACTGGCTGTGGATTTTTTTTTTTGATCGTTGCTAATTGGAATTCTATATGATCTTTTATTTCTATGTCAAATTCTTTTTCTCTACCTGGAAAGTTTTCTGTCATGATCTCTGCAGGCTATTTTTTAAATGTCATTTGTGGTATCTCCTGCTTTTTCACTGATTCAAATCAATCTTAACTTATTCTTTTTGCCTCATCTAGCAGCTGCTGAATTTATTTCTCATTTTCCCTTGCTAGTTTTAAGAAATCTCTTTTTTCCTAGTCACTAACTGCAGTCATGTCTTCAATATCTGAGATCCTGTCCTCACATTGGACTAATCTTCTTTGAGTACTTTGCATATAGTTTTTATTCTCCTGGATATCTGCTTGCATCTTCTTTATGGATTATCTTTCTTTCCTATGCTGAACTTCCATAATGTTCTTCAGCTCATCTATTTTTTGTTTCTGCTCTAACTTCAGTAAGAATGGTGTGAATTTTGGTAATCTCTGTAGTTATTTGAGAGATTATTCCTGATTTCATTTTTTCCAGAGCCTCATTCAATTGCCTTGTTACCACTTCAGAGAGGACTAATGGGGACTTTTGGACTGTCCCATCTCATTGTTTCCTGGATTTGGTGAACTGGATATCTTCCTCTGCATTTTGCTTAAGTGTTTCCTCATTGTATTTTTTTCTCCTTTTTTTAGTTTAATCCCTGGGGTGATGCTTGTAAGTTTCCTATGGTGGATTGCTTTATTGCTAGTATTTAGGACCCTTAGGTAATGACTACTTCTCTGAGGTATCTTGCAGGTGTAGCTGGATTTTGGGTTTTGAATTTATTGGAAGATCTTACCTCTACAATTTCTTGGATATGAGAAGTTGTGGCTTGTTTGGCCTAGTTTCTGGTTCTTTGACACTATGTCACACTATTTTCTGTGACACTAAGTCAATATCAGGTACAGAATACCAAGACCAATAGCTGTTTAGAACAGTTATATCAGTTTTGGCTATAGTAGTATGAATAACATCAAACACAGCCTAGAAAATGAGGGACTGACCCTTTATTTGCAACTTTTAACCATATGAACTAGATTTTTGATTATATAACAAAATGTAAAAGAGATCAGATAATTATACACAATACATAAGTGCTTACTGTGTCAATTTTTCCTTTAGGGTTTAAACTTGAAAATGGATTAGGGTGAAAATAGAAAAATGGAAGAAGAGAAAGAGATTAGAATTAAGGTTGAAGGCCAAAGGGGATGACAACAACTTTGGGAAACCATTGCAGAAGACTAAAGGAAAAGAGAGATGGAAGAGATAAAAGGAAGAACAGAGCAGAACCACACCCACAAAGAGATTAGGAACCACATTCACACTCATATAAAAATAGCAAAGGAGAAAGAAAAAAGTAAAATAGTCCACTCCCAGGACTCTCTCTGGTTTCATTAACAGGCAACCTGTGGAGACAGAGTCCTAAATCATGCTGATCTACCTGAGAAAACCAGTAGTCCCTTTTTGGTGGGTTAGTGGATGTTAGCAGACCGGCCCTGAGATCGGATTCATTGTGCTTGTCATAGTCCAAGCAATTTCCATGGCTCTAAGCCCAGCTAGGAGTTGCTAGATGAGGCCCAGGGATTTAGCTCAGTGTCACAAGTGCCTGCCTGGAAGGCCAGTAACAGTTCTCAATTTCAAGCTCAGCAAGGCCATCTCCAAGATGGCTCCTGGCTAATTGCTCTCTCTCATGCGAGGACTAAGTCCTCAGCACTCACCGCATGTTGATGCAGTCCTCCATTTCCACTGCCCCCCTCCACTGATGCATCTCTCTAAAGAGGCCTCCAGGGTCACTGGTTGTCACTGTTACCATGACCATATGTCCCCAGGTTGAAACAGCTTCTCTTGCACAATGAGTCCTACCTAGGGAGAAGTCTCTATCAGCTGTTACCTCCTTCTCTGTTAAGGTTTCCTTTTTATTCTCTTTGTGAGCTTCAATTTTCACTTCATCTTCTTTGTTGGTCCAGGGAAGCACTTCCCTCCTTTTTGTCTTCCTCACCATGTATATTTAAGCATCTGGACAGTGACTCAGAGAAACTTATTTTAAAGTAATTTACTACTATTACACAAGACAAAAACAATACAAGGAAGAGAGACATGTATTAAATCTGGATAACAGAGAAGGTTGATAAGGAGAATTACATGCATTTTAAAAAATATAACAAGCAAAGTGGAAGGGTAATGCAAATTTGATGATCGGGATTGAAAATAATCAAAGTATTTTATGTGGATACACATGTCTGCCAAATGAAAAACATTACTCTGTATAGCTAATAGACATTAATAAGAAAGATGAAAATGGATAAACATAGTTGAAAATAAATAACAGGTTATCTCTAAATATAGTTTTAAATACTTCTGGATTTTAAGTCCATATTAATACTTAAACTGTAAAACTATAAGAAAAACAAGTTAGTGATTGTTACATCTGAAAAAAATTAATTAATTAAAATGTATCAATTAAATTGGGACACATGATATCCACATATATATGAGGTGCTTTTTTATTGTGTATATATATATATATATATATCTTTTAGTTACAGCAGATACAATTAATTTATAGATTTATATGTGTAATAATAAAAGCACTGTCTAATTTTTGATGGAAAATATAATTGTAAGCCTAAAGCACTAGAATAACTACTGAATACTTCTTTTCAGTAAAGTTTAAACCAGATTGCATCCCTGTCATTTGGGGAAGATTTCAAAAATCCACGATATCTGCTATGCACCCCAACTTACATAATAAGAATGCCACATCTTTTGAAAGAAAAACTACCAAACAAAATCTGCTCATAAGTTTGGAATTGCATAATCATGCTTAATATTTCCAATGTGCATTTTGCATTCTGAGAGACATGATCTATTTTCCTCCAAAACCTGCATATACAGTGCATAACTCCCCTTACTCATATCAATCTTCCAGGGCTCAGTTTAAATTCCATCAAACTGAAACAGTATAGAAAATCAGAAAATACTGCACTATATCAAAATAACTAACAGCATTCCTATCATAGAAAATTTATGGAGACATTAGCTAAACAAAGAATTTAATGTCAAAGCACCTGTACCTCTCATTGAGGTTATTATTTGCTAGAGTTGTCTCTTCTTCAGCAGTACCCTAAAATAAGACAATGGTGTTTAGAATTCTCTGTTTTCAATTGAAGTCTAATAAAAGCAGTTTGATTATATGTCTAAAAATAATTTTTGTTCAATAGTATAAAAAATGGGAAAGATGTCTTAATGGAAATTGTGGTTATTTCATCAGAAATGCAATAAGTCAATGTCACAGGTTTCTGGGAATAGGGAAACATATAAAGCAGGAGGGTTATTAAATTCAGGTGTTTTGAAGTCTACAGAAGCATGGCTGATATTTAAAACAATTCTTTAAAGCTGCATTCCTTTGAGTGTTTTCTTACTGAGCAGCTGTGGTTTTTTGGAATAAACTGTACTTGAACTACAACACCTGGATTCAATTCTAAACCGCCAATTTCTATATGTGTGATCTGTGAAATAGTCACAAGCATCCCAGTTTTTAGTTCTCATATTTTTAAACAGTTAATAATATCACAATAACAAACAAACACCTCCACTGTGGGCCAGACCTCAAAACAAAAGATAAATGCACCCAGATAGTTCCTAAGAATACCCATCATGGATTGATATGCTGAACAGGTCTCTGTCACCCTGAGTAAGCCAGGAGTCACTCACCCAATCCCTTATAGGAAGAGTCACTGCTCTATATGCGTGCCTGCTTGCTACATGGCTCACCTCCTATTTTTCCTCGATTTAATTGATTTTACTTGAGCAATTAATCTTACTGATTGGCCATAGTTCCATCCAACCTCATACCCACCTTGTGAGTTGCCATTTTTTTCCCAATTTGTACCCATTTCACTTTGGGGTTTTGCTCTATAAAATCTCTCAAAAAAACAGTCTTTGGCCACCCACTCAAGACCCTTTCAGTCTCTCTCTCCGACAGAAGCTTTCTTTCTCTCAATAAATATATTCTGCTCTTAACCTCCATTGTTCCTAAAATTCATTCTTTGATTTTAGAGAACATGAACTCATACTGGACATCTAGTAGGCTAGGAGTTTCTTTCCCTTATATCACTACTGTCTACCAGCTCCACTGATTTTGCCACAAAAGACAAGATTATCATTGTTACAGATAGTATTCCCCTGTGTACAAATACTGTTTACACATATATACCACAATATATTTTATTCATTCACTAGTGAAAACTTTCCTTATTTCCACTGTTTTATAATATACAAAGGGATATTGTGAATAGTGCTAAAAATAAAGAAATATAGGTATTTTCTCAACATATTATTTTAATTTCCTTTGGAAGTACGTTTGTAGTGAGATGTCTTGATTACATGTTCATTCTGTTACAATATTTTGAGAAACTCATATACTATTTTCTACAATGGCTATACTAATTTACGTTCCCACAAAGAGCATGCAAGGGTTTCCTTTCTTCCATATCCTTACTACTACTTAAGATCTCTTTTTGTACTCATGACCATTTTAACATGAGTAAGGAAACATCTCATTGTGGCATTGATTTACATGTCCCTGATGATTAAATTTTCATAAATCCATTTGACTATTTGTATGTTTTCTATCGAGAAATATCTCTTAATATCATGTGCCCATTGTCAGTTGAACTCTTTTGTTATTGTACTTTCTATTGTTTAAATTCTATTCATATTCTGGATATTGATTTCTTGTAAATATATAATGTACAAAGATTTTACCTTACGCTTATGGTCTTCACTCTGCTAATGGCTCCATTTGAATGCACACATTGTGTAGTTGGATGTATTTATATTGGTTTAACTTTTGTTTCCTATATTTTTGAAATTTTTTCCAAAAAATTCTTGTCTAATGTTCTAAAATATTCCATTTTTAAAAATATTGTGATGTTACATATTTCACTTTGAGTAGACTGTTGTACCTGAAGAGAATTAAGGTGTAGTCAGTATATAGACAGACAATTTTCCCAATTCCATTCATTAAAGAGATTGTCTTTTCCTGTCTTAACACATTTACTGAAATTTTGTTAAAGATTAACTGGCTGTAGAGATTCTTAAGTGCTAAGCATTCCATTACTTTAAATGTGTCTATTTTCATGCCAATATTATACTATTTCACTTAATGTAGCTTCATATTATATTTTAAAGTCAGGTTCTATAATGCATTATACTCACTATGCATTGTGCATTTTACTCATTATTACAGGTTTTTTTGTTTTGTTTTGTTTCTTTTTTTGGTACCTGGGATTGAACTCATGACCTTGCACTTGCCAGGCAGATGTGTATGCCACCAAGCTATTATTACACCCATCATTGTTACGCTTTTTAAAAAGATAATCTCTATAGCAAACTTAAGCATTGTAAATGTAAATATAATTTACTTCATACATTTCTGACTTATCTTTTTCAAATTCTTTGATTTTTAAATACTTTTATAAAAACAAATTATATACATAATTACTCATAATTTCAATAATTTTAGTATTAAGAATTCTTCTCACATCTCAGAACTTTCATAAGAAACTATTTTTGAGCTAGGCGTGATGGAATGCATCTCTAATCCCGGTACGTGATAGACTAGGCAGGGGATCACTGCAAGTTTGAAGGCAGCCTGTGCTTGACTTCAAGGCCAAGACTGAAACACTTAACTAAGGATGTATCTCAAAAAATGAAAAGAAAAAATATTTTTTATCTTCTTAAATAATATTTTTTATACTTATCACTAATTTTTGCTTTGGGGGGCAATTGGTTTTTCTTAAGGGTCTCTCTATGTAGTTCAGGCCAATATTGAACTCACTACATAGCCCAGGGTGACCTCGAACTTGCACTGATCCTTCTGCTTCACTCTCCTGAGTGATATAATTACAGATATGTGCCACCATGCCTGGCTCATATCAATAATTTTCTACTTGTGTTCCATTTAGATTGACAGATATCTATGAATACCATTCTACACTGACATAAATTCTTTGTTTTTCCACAGCTATATAAATCATTCACTGTAGAAAATGCTGATAGACTAAAAAAAGTCAATTTCTCCCAAAGCAGAGGTAGCTGTCTATTATTAATTTAGATAATTGTTCAAAAATGTATTTCAACTCTCACACTCCCATGCTCGTTCAACAAGATATAACAGGTTTAAAAGTGATGATACAAAAATTATTGACAGAAAAAAAATGAAGCAAGGATAATTTTGGTAAAAGCCAAAATTATTAGATAAACTTATGGCTTATTTTTACAGTCTGATATAGCATACAGAATCTTAAAAAGTCAATCAAAGTGCAGAATAGTAAGTAATATTTTGTTTGTCATTTAACCCAGTCTTAGTGTGTCAAGATGTGTTCCAAAATTGTTTCAAATGCTAAGGATAGACAAATAAAAATTATTCAGAGAAAAATAAGGGTGTTCCAGTGGTAGATACAGTTTGAAAGTCTGCCTGAAAATAAAAAGGAAAGTATTTATTACTACTTTCAAATTTAACTTTTATTAATATTTATATTATTGTTTTCTTCTGTAATCCACTACATTTTAACTGGAATACTGATGCAAAAGAAATCATCTATATGCAAATTGATGTCCTACTAGATTGCTTGAGTTGCTTTGGATTTTTTTCTCTTTGTACCCCTCACCACTTCTTAAATAGTAACTACTACAAAGCACTAAATTTGCTTTCTTAAACAGACATCATGATGGGCTAAGGCAGCAGAATTCACAAGGTGCTCAGAGAACTCGCACTGAAGTTCATAGGTACAGGAAGAAAAAACAAAGACAAAACAAAACATAAAACCTACACACAGGAAGGAACCTGAAAAAGCCTCCTAAAAGATTTACAGTATCCAGGATGGGACGTTCAGAATAAGAAGCAAGGTCACCTTGGTTTCCAACACTGCTTACAGCTCAAGCATGCTGAACCTGCCAAATGGGGAAAAAATGATGCCCTGCAGAAAGAAAACCCTAGCAGTGGTGGCTGCCAGGGTGCTATTGGAATCCACAGGTCAAAAGCTGGAGTAGAGTAGTGTGGCTGGAGGTGTTGTAAATTTCACTCACTCACCTAGCATGTTATAGAAAGAACAGACACAAATAGCTGCAGGGATTGTCAAACAGGAAAGGGACAGAAATCAAAGATCCTCCAGAGATCAGTGGAAGAATGGGTGCTTGACCACTCACTCCTGCGGTGTTCCCTTGCCCACCCATAGGCCTTTCACTCTATAAAAGGCAAAAAAGTCTTTGGAGGCCAACCAGTTTCAGAACTAGATGACACACCCAACCCTGTAATCACACAGAATACTGGAGCTCAGCCTCCTCTCTGCAAGCACTAGAAGACAAGGTCTCTCCATCCCTGAGCTGAGGAGGAGCACACCCCTTGAATTCTGACTGCAGTATAAATAGAACTGAAAGTATCTGTTGGATTTTTGTATATGGGTGTTTTTCTTTTGGAAATAGCTAGATAGTGGGGAAGGCACTGCTGTGCGCTAGAGAGAAAACAAATCTGAGCTATTCCTCTGAAAAAAAAAAAAACTACATTAAGTTTTCCTTTGCCAAGAAGTTTTTGCACGTTTAACTACATGAGCTATTTTATTTCATCATAACCTGGTTGCAGTCTTCCTTTACCTTGTGCAGTGCTTTGTTTAAACTTCTTCCACCATTGTTTTTATTTCTTTCCCTTTCACATCCTGTAAAAACCTCCTGTAATCTCCCTCTTTTGTATTGCACAATACAATCAATATAACTCATATTTTGTTCTTTAATTTTCTTTATTGATTTCCTTCTCTGTTTCATTTATACTACAGCTCTTCCTAACACTGAGTGGGACAGGAGAATCCTAGTTAAGAATGTGGTACTAAAAATTAATGTATCTATTTCTGTAATTCCTTATCTAGGCACATTGGGTTCTTCCACACAAGTTGTTTTATAGATTTAGTTAACTTAGTTTTGTTGTTTAGTCATAAATCAGGTAAAAGCTTTCTAAACCCTCTACTACACTCCATTTAAACTCCTGTCTTCCACTTCTTCACTTGCTAAACCTCAAACACCTTCTCAAATGCCCTTCTCTCTTATTTTGCATAGCACAAACAATATTAGCACAAGATATTCTTCAAATTTTTAATTTGCTTTATTTTCTTTTTTTTTCCATCCTATTTTAGTATACATTTGAGAGGTGTTTTTCTATTAAAATGAGGAATATATCTTGGTCATGTAAAGTTAACAGTCTCCAAACAATGTGTGTGAAGGATTCTAAGTGAGCTCTTTTTTTTTTTTTTTCTTTTGTCTTTTTGAGACACTATGCAGTTCAGGCTGGCCTTGATTCACTTTGTAGCCCAGGCTGGTCTCAAACTTGCAACGATCCTTCTTCCTCAATCTCTCAAGAGCTGGCATTTTATGCAAGCTTTTTATTCATAATATTAATTTTCTCTGATCTTCTTAATGCTTCCCTCAGTTTCTAATTGTATCTCCTTCATTATACTTCCCTTTCTTCACCCCCACAAATAACTTCTCACATTTCTTTGCTTTTTCTCTCTATTTCAAATGTAAGAATAACATCACCAACTTGAGTCACAGAAAAAGTCAAGGAGGAAATTAAAAAGTTTCTAGAATTCCAAGGCAATGAATGATAAGATATAAAGCCTATGGGACATAATGAAAGTAGTTCTAAATGTGAAGTTTGGAGCTGTGAATAACTACAATAGAAAGTAGAGCAATTGTAGATAAATAACCTAATGATGAATCTCACCATCATAGACTAATATCCATATTCAAAATTTATAGATGGAAAGACTTTATAATGATTACAGAGAAAATTAATGAAACTGAGATTGAAAAAGCAGTATGAAATATCCAAGACTGGTTTCTATGAAAGTATAAATAAGATTGATAACACACTTTCTTAAACTTACCAAAAGATGGAAAGACTTAGGTCAAAGTAATTAGAAATTAAAAGATGAAAACGCAGTGGGTACCACCCAAATCCAGCTTATTATGAGAAACTGTGTTATAAACATATTACAGTGAATCAGAATATCTAGCAGAAAAGCACAGAGACACAAAGGAATCACCAAAAGTGAACCAAGGAATATAAAAACCTCGAATAGGACATAATAAGCACTGAAATAAAAGTATGATATATATATGTATATATCATATATATACATTATATATATATGATGTATAGTATTATGGAGCTATAAAGAAACATGAGTTTGGCATATTTGTGGGAAAATGGATGGGTCTTAGACCATAATACTGAGTGAAATAAATCAGATACAGATTAAATTTTGCAACTTTTCTATGATATGAGAAAAAAATTAATGTAGGAGAAAAATAAAAAAAAAAGACATGGTACATAACAAGAGAGGGAGACTTCGGAAATGGAAAGACAATCTTACCAAAGGAGAGAGAGTAGATGAAAGAGAAAGTTGAGAAAAAGTATTCAAGATGTGACATGTATTTGGAATAGTTACCCAAAATGAATGTAATCATTATGTATTACAAACATATGCTAATATAAATAACAGAAATTTCCCTTTGAAGAACATAAAACAAAAAGAATCATCTTGATGTCAAGAAAGTCCTGGTAAGCCATTTTAGCATCTTTTTAAAAGAAATAAAGACTTTCAGTTTTTTTAGATATAGATACATGAACATTCAGCACAGTTCTGCAAGACAATTTAAAAGCATATTTTTACAACATGGAAAATTCATTATAAGAAACATAAATTTTGAAAATATAAAAATCCTGTTTTTTTAAATTAAACAGAAAATTGTCACCCCATTTTGAAAAGCTAGCTGGTTCTGGATAGGCTGTTTCTGGCTAGAAATAATCAGAAGCTTTTGGCCTGGTTTTATTCATGAAGCGACTTTTGTGCTAATTGAAAGAGCTAAGTAGCAAATTACTATAATATTTGAACTCAGGTCTAAACACAGAATAAGAGGGATGTTGCAAAATCCTTTTTCTTCAAAAAATCATTCTGAAAATAGCTCTATTTACAGCATCTCAGTGAGGTAAAAAAGTCTCTGGTGACTAGTTATACCTGGCAAATCCATACAAATCAGCATATATAACACTTGAATGCTTTGTAAATCTTAAAGAATGGTGCAGTTTACCCAGAGGCCTGTATGTTCTTGTTTTGGGACAGTCATGCTCCTGAAGCACATTACAATTGTTATATCATGGCATCATGGCACCAAACATCACCTTTTGTTCTTTTAGATACTACAAAAAACAGTATTTTTCACCATAATTTGTACAATATATTTCCTGTCTAGAAATGACACCTAAACTTTAAAAATATCAAATTTGACTATAAAAATATAATACTTTGATTTCTTTTAAATTCCACATACACCATGAATTTTTATTAGGTTCTGAGCAATATTTGCAATGCATACTAAAAAAAATACATTGCTTATTTGCAGTTCAATTTTAATTGGCAATCCTGTGATTTATCTGTCAACTCTAAAGACCTTGGAAAGCTTTTTTGCTGCCTCAAATAATTCCTGTTCAGCTAACAGTTTTTATTTGATTTAGCAGGTATCCTGAGAGTGCTAATGTGATTTAGAATATTCTATAAGACTGTTTTATTTGTTTTTGTTTTTTGGTACTGGGGATTGAACTTATGGCCTCGCGCTTGCCAGGCAGGCACTTGAGCCACTGTACTGCATGTAGACTATTTTAAAAAGTGAGATACTTTTAAATGCAAAACAAAAAGAAGTTGAAAGCATTGCAGTGACATAGAATTGTTAACTGAGTCTACCTCTTAGATATATGTATGCATGTAATTTCCTTTGGTATAACAGGGATGGGAAGATCTCAGTGATTCACCTTCTGGGAGTATTTATTTCAATAAATGATTGGTAGATATTAACACACACACATGCATACACACACATACACAAAACACATATTTTTATGATTCACATATGGAAAATCCCTCAAAGATTCATGCATTGAGAGGTGGAGCTTTTGGAAATGACTGGATTATTGGGACACATGATTTGCTGGTGGGAGGTCTGTTGGGAGTTCTGTTACTGGGAGCATGACCTGAATGGGGCTATCTCCCACCCCCTCCCATATCTTGTTTCCTTGTCACCATGACATGAGCGACTTTCTGCCAAACCAGACCCTCCTATCATGCCCTTCCTGTCTTGGAGCCAGACAGCTGTGGACTGAATCCTCTAAAAAACATGAGCCAAAATATACCTTTTCTCCTTTAAGCTGTGGGTGTTGGGTATTTTGTATTAGTGATGATCAAGTGGCTATAAATATATACACATTTATATACAGGTATTTATATATTCTTTATTATATATAATCTTTTGGCAAAAATCTATTATTATAAATAAAACAACCATTAAAAATGTGGAGAAATTTGTAAAGTTGGAAGAGAAAGCATAAATATAGTTTTACAAATGTTTAAAAAAAGAGAGCTTGTACAAGTATAGAAATGGTCAACAAAGCACTGCCAAACAGAGAATTTAACATTTTAATGGAATTCAATTATGAAATGTATATTTAAACAATTTTAAGTGGCCAGTGACTACTGCATTGCTTACCTAGGACATTAGGAACTCTAAGGTGAAAAGCAGTGTTGTGTTTACATTGGATGTCCCCACTCTCAAGGAGCACAGCATTCTTTTGCCTATTACACCCGAAATGAGATATTTTATAGATATTTTTCAGGACTTGAGGATGGAAGATTGTTATTAAAATAGAATAATTTTATCAAGCTAAAACCTCCCTGTTAGAATTTTATTGAAATTATAAATATATTTTGCTTTTCAATATAGGTATGTACAATAAACATATTTAAAAAATATATTTGTATTATTGTTTTCTTTTCATTGAAATGTAATTAAGTAACTGTATAACATCATGAATTTTACACAATAAAATTTAAAATGTTCTGCCTTCTCAAATAATTTCAGACATTATTATTTGCAAGTTTTAATGTAATAGTAAAAAAAACCTAAGTTTGAATGATTCAATGATAGTTTTGAGAAATTACTCCTTCTGCAATTATAATAAAGTTTATATATCAGGTTATGATGTCGAATTTTAATATGTTAAACCAGTTATCTACTACCTTCTCAATATATCAGTATGCTTTCTTTGATAACATTTACCTATAATTATAATTTATATATAATTATACTTTTTATATATAATTATACTTGTATGTGTAATTTTTAAATTTTCATTTTACTGTATGCTTTATGAGTTAAGAGATTATCTTGTGGTACATAATTATACACTAAATATTTAATTCATCTTGCATGAAACAGTTTTGTAATGAAAAGGTGGAATAAATTAAGAAAAAGTGAGTGAATTCAGTTGATAACAAGTTCCCATTTCAACATGTCTATTTAAAAATACTATTAATACCAATATTAAATTAATATAATTCTAATTTTTAAAATGAAACGAATCAGAAAAATTGAATGTTTAATAAATACAGTTCTTCAAAACATATGAATATAATTATTATCATAACCTAACCAAACATTAGTTTTATTTAGCTATTTTGTATAACTGATATTTTATATTTGATATGTCTTCAGAAGTGTTACTACAGTGATACTACAAAGTATGTGTACAAATATATGATTAACTAGTTTGAATTATGTTAGTTTTGTTATACTTGTTTTAATAGAATTACTTTGGTGTTGCAAAAATGCAGTAGATATTTTTCTTTGGTATTTTCCTTAAATACCTAAAATTATCATGTGTGAATATGTGTAGGGGTGTGTGGCATGTGTGTAGGTTGCTAATGAGGGGGTATGTTAACAATATATATAAAAAAAAGATAAAAATTAGGTGTCAGTTGTTTGCTGAGTCACTGTGGAAAATATAGTAACAGAAACACTTTGAATTATTTATGCACTGAATTCTAAACATCTTATTGTACAATGGTACACACATTCTAGGATTTGCAAAACGTTTATTTGAAATGGGTTCTAAATGATTTCTTAAATTTTATTTGAATCAGAAAAGAAATGTCAAAATATAATAGATTTTATTTTGAAGGTTGGTATTTGGATTAATATATCACTTTATTATTAAGAGTATTATGTCACTTTATAATACAGAAAGGCTCAAAATTGGTTATGAAATTCAAATTTGCCCAAAATGTTTAATTATCCATTTACATAGAGCAAAACCCATGTTTGAAAGTTATATTTGCTAATTATAAAGCAAATTGTTAAATTTCCTGTACATAGTATTTACTGGGAATCTGAATAATTTTCAGTGTGGCTTTAATTTATACGTATTTCAGATAACTTGCTCCCCTGGAAGGTAACATGGAAAAATAGATTTAACCTTATAAGCCATTTGGCAGGATAGACAGCATAATGATCTAAAGATTGCACGTCAAGTTGTATGGAATGAAGTTCTGCCCGAGTCATTTATCTGAAAGCAGGCAGATAAATTTGACAACATACTGAAGAAAACCATTAGCCAAGGATCGTTAAAGCAGGTAAGAAAGTATTTTAACTTATATTCTCTAGAGAGTGTAGAGGCAAGCTTGATTTCCGACTTCTGGAATCTAGATACTGTTGGATTTATTTAGTCCATAACATGGAAAAATAATATTGACTTCAAATATTTTGGATCTACTAACTCAGAAGGGCATTGTGCTAAACAGGTAAGTATATGGATTCTAGAGCCTAATGATTTGTATTCAAGCCTAAACTCTATAATTTGTTAGCTGTTTAGCTTTAGGGATGGTAATTAATTTTCTCTGTATCAGCTTTCACCTTTGCAAAATTAAGATAATGTTACCAACTAGCTCATATACTTAGTTAGAAGCTCACGTTTATTCATATAAAAGAATTAAAACAATATCTGGTTTGGAGAAGTTTTATAATAAATGAAAACTATTACTTAGTCATTAATAATTTGAATAATTCAACAGAAGTTAGAAACTGTCTTATAAGAATACATAGACTAGCCAGTGCTTAATTTATGCTATTTATTGTATTAATTTTTCCATTAGCCTCAATAACAAATGATCACAAATTCTGGCTTAAAATGAGAGTTTTTTATCTCACATTTATAGAGTTCAGAAGTCTGAAATCAAGTTTGGCTTTACTTGCTCTAGAGCATATAGGTTAAAATTTCTGCTTTAACTGTTGGTGGCTAATGGTTTTCATTGGTGTGTCACAAAATTTACCTGTCTGCCTTCACATTTCCCGGTCTCTTTGAGTGTATGACTGTTTAATTTCTGGCTTTGTCTTATAAGGACACCATGATGACTTTTAAAGCATACCCTGATAAACCAGTATGATATAGTAACTTCAAAGTCTTTATTGAACATATTGGCATTGACTCTCTGTAAATAATATAGCAATTGTTGATTACACACATTATAGCACTGATTTATCTTTGTGAGCCAATATTAGCCTACTATAGGCAAATATCAAGAGAATTATTTGTCACTGGTAATTTTCATTATATTGAATATGAGATTTTATATAATTATACATTCTAAGGTATTTGGGATGAGTAAACAGGAGATTGTATAACAAACACATAAATTTAGGTTATAGCCATCAAGGAAATAAGAAAAAATAGATTCATTAAGTTTAAAAGTTGGAATTAGCATTATTTATTAACTTTATATTCTTTTTATTTAACCTTTTTATATACTTTTGTGACTCAGTTTTTTCTTAGGTGCTATTTCTTTGAATAAAATTAGTAATGAAATAATGAACTGTGAAAATAACTAAAACTTTTGGATACTCTATATCATATATACATTTTGCCACTATTTTAAATATATACATAAGCTAGTAATGAAAATAAAAATATGTACTAATATATTGATATTTTGCCAGTACTTTGAATATAATCTATAAATAGTATTGAATTCATTTTTCATAATATTGGGCCTTTTAACACTGAATATATATTCCCAATTTTTTACAGTTATTTTGTAATTGTTATCTTTTATTTTGAGACAATATCTCCTTAATTTCTGAGGTTGGGCTCATACTTTTGACCCCCTGGAGTGCTGGGATTATAGGCATGTGCCAACACGCCTGGCTATCAGTGATGTGCAGAGAATAATATATGTGACTCAAAGACAGAAACTTTTCTAAGGCCAAAAGTACTGAGTAGCAAGATAAGATAAAAACCACTCAGGTTGACTCATTAGAATTCTCTATTAAACACTGAAAATATACACTTCTTTAATTAGACACTCATTAACATGTTTTCCCTAATAAAACTATGATATCCTGAGGATAAACAAAGTATTAATTCATATGTGTATGTCTAGTGTTTGCCATGATAGACATATGCCGAGGGCAGAATAGAAAATGTTGAATGAGGAAATAAGTGAAAATCAAGTTGTAATTTCTCTGAGTCTCCAAGCTTCACATTTATAGAGTGAAAGAACTAACTGAAGTACAGTTCAGATACCCTGGACAGGTAAAAGGACATGCATTTCCATCTCAATAAGATTTGTGAGTCACTACAGATTATTGTGATGGATACGGTATCATTATCGTGACATCTGAGAAAATTATTTTCGTTGCAGGTAGATTGAAGAAGACAAATACTAAAGCTTTCAAGACTGGCTAGAAACTTTGTATTTATCAGTGTGAATTCTATATCTGGATTTTTCTCCTACTAAAGGAACTGTAAACAAAAGTTAGAGTAGAAATAGCATGTATACTTTATCATTACTAACAAATTTTCATAAACAGATTAGGGAAGAAAATACTTAGTACTTTCCCTGGTTTCTGTTTTTAGTATTATTTTGTCATCTATTATATAAGTCTAATTATATTTAGAAAAATACATCCTGACCAAAACACACACCAACATATTGATATTTAAGTAGATACTCATCAAGAGGAGTGGTAATAAACAAGAGTAATATCATATCCAGTAATTATTAAGCACCTTTTAAATATTAGGAGGTATTTTAAAATATTGAAAAAGATATTTTGTGTAGCCATCAGGTCAATAATACGATGGTTTCCCCCACTATTTTAAGAAGAAAATGATTTAAGGAGCGAATAAGAATTTTTTTTCTGTACTGGTGTTATACAATATTATACCAGCAAGCCAAGAGTTTGAGCATGACAATTGTACATTAGAACCCAGCCTAAGCAGTTTAATGAAACATGTGACAGAAGTCAGTAGCTGGGGATGTAGCTCAGCACAGACACTCTAGGTTCCAACCCAGTACTACAAGAAAGAAAGAAAAAAAAGAGAAAAAAGAAAGAAACAAAGAAAGAAGGAAAGAAAGAAAGAAAGAAAGAAAGAAAGAAAGAGGACAGAAAGAAATGGAAAGAAAGAAAGAAAGAAAGAAAGAAAGAAAGAAAGAAAGAAAGAAAGAAAGAAGGAAAGAAAGAAAGAAAGAAAGAAAGAAAGAAAGAAAGAAAGAAAGAAAGAAAGAAAGAAAGAAAGAAAGAAAGGAGGGAGGGAGGCAGAGAGACAAAGGAAGAATGAAAGAGAGAGAAAGAGGAGGAAGGGAAGGAGGAATTTTCCTAATGCCAAATAGTGTGGTTTAAAGCCAGTGACACATTAGTGCTGGTTACTGTGATCTCAACCAGGCTTAAAGCATAAATGGGAATGAAGAAGAGAAGTTGATTTAATATATTAAGTCATTGAGCTGCGGTTTAGATTTAAATTCCTTATCTCTTGTTCAGTTTTCATCCACAAAATGCTGGAAGCATGATTCAATACAAAGCTATATATTAGTTCTAGAAATGTGTGAATATAAATTGAATGTAAACTTTTCTCACAAATTACTAGACACATTAAGTTATAATACCTTTTTCAGTTTGAAAAATTTAAACAAATACTAATGCTGATCATCTCATCTTCTAAAGTAGATGGCATGAGATGAAGAATGTACAGCATGGTGACTGGCAAATGGCTTAGTAAAATATTTTGTATTTATGTTTCTCTCTGTATTAGTGTGATGACAGTGAATTTAATATTTGGTGCCACGTGGTGTATATACTTAATATTTTAATACCTTTTCACTGGCTCCATAGCTTTTTGAAAGAATAAACCCTAGAGAAGATTTCGGCTTTAAAAGCACTTGGAGCAGGAAGACACGTCTTTTCTATTTACACAATTACTGAAATACCTCGAATTGTCATGCATTTCACATATAGCCACTGCTGACTGTCAAGGCTGCCTTTATTGTCAGAAAACATCTCTGCACAGCTTAATGGTGCCACTTCTTTGAATTTTGCCTTGGCCTGCTGTGCTCCTTTCATGTCATTCTTACATTCTCTTCCCTTAAAAGCCTAGATTAAGAATAAACAACTTAATGACTTGCTTTCTTGGTATTCTTTTGCCAAAATGAAGGTATTATGTTGTGCAGTTTCAAGTACCACTGAAATATTAATTATTTAAATTAGGTTCTCTTAGGATTAATGGAAATGTTCTTATATCTGTATTCAATTGGATTAAATGATTATTATGTTAAGATAGTTAGTGCTGTTAGTTTTCTACCACCACCTTCCACAAATCCTTACTATCATGAAGATTTGCATTAAATAGTAACTAGATATCTCTTGGTTAAAATGCAGGTGGAACTAGATGGCAAAGAATTTATATAAGGAGCTGAAGCTTGTAATTTTTATACTTAGTATTGCTTTGGAAAATTGCTTTGTGAATTTTTGGATATCTTTCATGAAGAAAAATGATCAAAAATTAGAGGAGAGAATCATACTGTACAAAGACTGCTTTAAGCATTTCTAATCTTAACATAACTCTGAAATGTAGGGCTTGGAAATTATTCATGTGCATATTTGTGAGAAGATATGTTTGTAAATCCTTGTACTGACAATAAAACAGAGACTTTAAATACATTGTGGTATATATTTGGCATTTTCTGTGTGAACTCAATAAGAATCTAAATAAAATTGCAAAGCTTGTATAATAATCAGGTTTATATAAACTCTGTAGGAATACAGATATTGAGTCACCAAAGGGAAATGAAGAGAGAGAAAGAGAGAGCGAGCATGAGAGAGAGAGAAACATATAAATAAATATCTTTTTGACTGTTACACCCATGGAAATGTCTAACAGTGCAAAATGTGAACTTTAATGTGAATTACACTGACTCTGGTGTCCAAAGATAAATGTCAAATTGTGGGCAAAAAGAACTGGCACTGAGAAAGACAAAGGTAATATCTTTATTCAAACATACTTACATTCCACTTATGAGTTAAACAGTGGCTCTACTGAGCAAATTGAAAAAAATAACACAGAGAGAATATAAGATACCTTTGTCTTCTTATTGCTATGAAGTATCAAGTTCCTAGTGTTGTTTGAAAAAAAACAAATGCTACAGTAGAAGAGTGCAGTACTTTATCAACTCTGTTCTCATTTTAATTTGGGTCGTTTTTTGGTTTTGAAATTGATTTTTTATGCTTGGCTATATATAATAGGAAAAGCTCTAATTCATAGCTGTATCTAACTAATTTTAAAAAACTAGATAGAATCCAATTGTATTTCGATGAATATTTTATTAAAACATTTAAATTATAATTTGCTTGAATTTGTGCAAAGTATATTTTGGTTTAATTCAAACAACTGTCTGATATTATGAAAACAGCAATGATAGTTTTAAATTCATGATGTTTATGAGACTTGAAGAACATGGTCTTCATGTCATTTTTATGTCATCTGAACTAGAACATTTCACTAATCCTGCCATCTCTTTGAGACAAATTCGCCTTAGAAGATCATGTCACCTGTTCTCATCGTCACGTTCAGTCTTCCTCATCTAGAATCTTTCTACATTGTGTTTCTCTTATGGTCTCTTCTGACACTTTTCTTACCAGTCTTTTTCAGTCCTAAGGACATAGCCAGGACCAGATTAAAGAATCAAGAGGCACACATGCTTATTAATCCCATTCATTAATCTCCTTTCCTCAAGAAGGCATGACATTTCTAAAACTGTATGAACCTATCAATAAAGCATCAAAATATGTGAGACAAAAAAAATTATGTGAGACAAAAATGGACAGAATTGCCAAAATTTTGTCAATAACAGGTTTTAGTCCCTTCCTAACTTCGCTTGTAAGGTAATACTGCCTTCTATGAGTATGTTGTGCATTTTAGTTTGTTTGTCTTTTGTTTTTGGAGACAAGGTCTCACTGTGTATTTCAGTTAGCCTGGAATCACTAGGTAGCCCAGCCTGTCCTTGAGCTCCCAGTGATCCTCCTGCATCAGCCTTAGAAGTGCTGGGAATACAGGCCTGTGCTTCTATGCCAGGCCTTGAGTATAGACTTGAGTGTTTCAACTCAATGATTAAAGGAGTGGCCTTGCCAATGCTCTGCAGGCTGCCATCAAACCATGCTTGGGAAGCAACTCCCATTGCCAGGGCTGAATGACAGAGTGACCTCGCATAGGAAGAGCACATCCCTTCCAGTCACTGATGGGAGCACATGTATTACAATGAAGTCAGCTTGGGGAAGGAAAAGGAAATCTGGTTGTTCAGGGTAAGGGTAGAGAAAACTGACCAGTAACTCCTTTAAGGCCCAGAGGAGCTAAGGAATACGATGATAAGCCACCCGAATAAGAGTAAGATGACCCAGCATCGAACAGGAGTGCAATCTGTTTACTCACTGCATCCAGTGTTACCCAAGGCACCTGAAAACCAATGAGGATATCTCTGCGTGGGGGCCACGAAGGTCAGCCTGGACACATTAAGCAATTTTCCCTGGTCGCTATGGTGGTGGAAGACCTCATGCCCTTTGGCAAATGAGAGCAGCCCTCTTCCAGAGCCAGTGCCACATAGACGCATGTTTATATTGGGTAGGCAAGGATTCAACGGCCCTTGAGTGAAGCTTTGCTCTCCTTGAGAGCCAAATCGCTTGCATCTGAAGCCCTCATACTTACTTCTGTCATGCTTTCCATTACTTCAGCTGTCCTTGGTGCCACAAGCTTCATTATAACAAGCCTTGTCTATTAGGGTTAGTATGGCTCTAGCCTTTTGTTGTTTTCTTTACTGAACTCCCATTGGTCCTCTACATCATTATGGGTGTTAAAGACCATGAAAGCCACATTGACCAACTGATTTATGCCAGTCTGTTGGCCCTGCTAGAGGTTTTGGTGTTTCTTCCTCATACTGGAGCAGGCTATCTAATAAAATACGGTCCCAGAATAATTAGGCTCTCTGTAGACTCCAATCTTACATCAGGGCATTTACAGTGTGTTTCTTCAAGCTGGTTCTTGAAAGCTACTAGATTTTCAACAGATCTCTGACCAATAGTACTGTGATTATCCTAATTACATACTTGAGCAGGCCCTCAAGTATACTCACCAAAATGTCCCAGAGGTAGGAATATTGTTTGGTTTCTCAACTCCTGGTGTTGTAATCTCACCCATTCACTTCTTCGGGCCTAAACAATCCATCAATTGTCTCATTATCATTGGGCGCAGCTACAAAGTTCTCATTACTTGATTGTCCTGCAGGTCATGCAGTCCTTTATTTCTATTGCTATGCATGAAGAAACATTAGACTTGGACATCTCACTAGGGGAGATCTAAAGCCACTGTCAGGGTATGGAATCTGTCAGGAAACTTTACAGAGGGTTTAGCAAATTCATCCAGTTTCTCTTTACATTGCTAACTATCTATGACAGGTAAAAGGGACCTGAACACAGATGGTATTATCTATACTTGCCACTTCTCAAAGAGGTAGTAAGGCACCAGGCTTTGATGTTGAGTCCTCGGAATCTGGGGCTTC
This sequence comes from Hydrochoerus hydrochaeris, assembly GCA_004027455.1. NCBI lineage: Eukaryota > Metazoa > Chordata > Mammalia > Rodentia > Hydrochaeridae > Hydrochoerus > Hydrochoerus hydrochaeris. The sequence goes on from PVLA01005722.1 coordinate 58,988, forward strand.
ATTTTATGCAGAACTGGACCTAGCATGGGGTTGGCTGAGGAGTTTGTCTATTTGTCTTTGTCTTTCGGGAACACACACTGTCCAGGTTGTTAAGGAGGTAGCCTATGAGCCTATGTGGGTGGTTGAATTTATCCCACTTCCTGAAAAGGCATTTAAGCAGGTGGTAAGGTAAAAAGGATGAGGCATTCCCCATGCTGGGTCTGCATAATGCAGGAATAAATGTTACATCATGGGCCCCTTACAGAACATCCCCTGTGTCTTTTCCTGGTAACTTTTGCTTCATAATGTGCCCTGATCAAGTGAAACTCCACAAGATTAGTTTATAGGAAACTTACAGCATTACCTGGGTCAGTCCCGCATGGGAAACTAACAGAGTATGCTCTAGGCCAGTCTCTTTCCTCTTCAGCCTGATTGTCCCCTGGTAAAGCTGAGTTCCTTGGCATACAAGTGCCACATATTTATGGCCCTGTGTGGATACTAGCACAACTCCTTTGAACCTTTGATACTTCTCCACATCTCTGGAACTGAATGCTTTGAATCTCCTGCTTTGGCCACAACCCTGTCTCAAAGAGTTGAGATGACCTAATGTTTGGATGCCTCTAGCCATTTCTAAAATCAGTTAATGTCACAATATGCCTATGTAACAAGGAATAATAAACACTTCCCTCAATAAAATCCTGATAAATTTTTCTGCATAAGTGTCTCTTGCTAACCTTGGCTGAAAGAGGTGAGTAATTTGACAAATGGTCTTCAGTCATGACCCACTATCTGAGGGAACAGGCCCTCTGCATCTGATAAGTTTTACGTGACCATTTCAAGATGGGAAGACAGAGCTTTCTCACTTGCTTAAAGAGCTGAGAAAAATCTAATGGGTGATGTGGTGGACTGACAGCTGGTGGGTAACTTGTAACACCCAGCTGAACTGAATCAGTATGATGCTGGGTGTGAAAGGATTGTTGTTAACAACATGAAAAGAGAACTGTAGAGGGAGAGATGGTGCCATTGAGTCTCCTGGAGAAGCTTGTCACACTTGCTTTTCTAATGTAAACTTGGCTGTTTTCATCACCAGACGACCTTGGGACCTTGCTGTTGCTGAAGATGGCTATGGTCCTTTTTTGGGCAAGGTCTGGACCTTACTTTGAGCATCATTTCCTTGCTCCAGTGCAGATCCCTCAGCCTGCCAGCATAGATCCTTCATCCTGCTTCCCTCTTTCTAGCTTTCATCACTGACTTTTGGGCCTTCCTAGAGCTGATCCTAGATCCTAGATCCTAGAGTTTTATGAGATATTGTGTGCTCTAAGCCTCCTGTTAGACACACAGGGATATTGCTTTGGGCAGTAAGTCTTCAGCTGGATTCATGCAGGACATTGCCATGGAATCTAGCTGTCAGCTGGATTTTTTGGGTGTCTGGTGTGTGGACAGATTTTCTGAACTCTTTTGTATTTGATTCTTTGGGTGAATATTATAAAATTATCCTACAAATTATTGCTTGTATTAAATTGTTTCCTTGCAAACTCTGATTACAAGGAAGGAATCTGGCAGCATAAAAACTGGGGGTAGGACATGTCCCTATGCCAAGAGACCAGATAAGTTAGGAAGGTCATACAAGCCTCTATTAGCCTAGGGGACATGAGATTCTAGATCTTGCTGCTTCCAGTAGCTTAAGAAGAGCCTCGCTTTAAACTGGCCTCCCCTGTATAATACCTTCACCCTTCCACATCCACTTCCTCTGTCCCCAACTCACCTGCATTTCATTAGCTTATGACACAAAAGGATACGAGTTTCTTGGAAAAAATCAGTTAGCAACTATAGGTGTAAGTTTCAGGCAAAAATTATGATAATATCACCTGAACCATTTAAGATTGGAGGGGGAAGAGTACTAGTATTAGAGAACTAACACAGAGAAGCTTCAGGAAGAAATATCTATAGGTGAGGACATAACAGACAGTGGAGAAGGGTCAGCACAGTACCCTTTCTTGGAACTGTGAGCCTCTCTTACTGGGTAGGAAAACACAGAGGCCATTTGCTTCCTCTCTTCCCCACTCACAGGAGGGCCAGCACTAGGCCCTGCAAACCTCTAATTCCCTCTTATCTTATGATTTATGTCAGAAAAAAGTTAAAGGATTTGAGACAAGAAGAGAGAAAAAGAAATTGAAAGCCTTTTTTGGCTGAGTTTTCCAGAATAAATGTCTCTACACTCCCCAAGTTTCTTTTTGCCTCCTGTTTTGGTTCATCAAAATGTTACAGTTATGGTTGAGACATTGTGTCAACTTGAGTAGTTTAGAACTTTAACTAACAGACTCTGCAAGGAGACAGGGTTCTTTCTTTGTAAATATCCCCATCTTGTGTAAGAGGACGGCAAGGAGATTTTGTGAGTGCTATACTGGTCCTGGGGTGAGACGTGACCTTTGAACATGATAAAGGAGGAAAAGAAGCTTGTTCTTTTGGATTTTTTCTCTGGCTGCTTTTGTTGGCTGCTGCCATGCCACCCTGTCTTGGAACCAACTCATTATGGACTGAAACCTCTACAAACAGTGAGCTAAATAAAGCCTTCCTTCCTTCATTTCAGGTGTTGAGTGTTTTGTTACAGCAAGGAGAGAAAAGTAACCAAGACAGCATTTGGTACTTGGATTGGCGCTGTTGCTGCCTGACCATGTAATTCAAGAGCCAAATGGCTTGTGGAAAGAGTTTGAAAAGGTTTGGAGATGTTACCTAAAAAAGAGGAATGCCTTATGCTGTTCTGTATGGGAGATTCTAGTCAAAGCTCGAAAGACCAGATGGCTGATTGAAATGCTGCTGATAGGGGCTGGGGATTTAGCTCAGCAGCATAAGGGCCTGCCTTGCAAGCCCATGGTCATGAGTTCAAACCCTGATAACAATAAAAAAAAAAAAAAAAAAAAAAGTGAAATACTGCTGATAGAGACCAGACTCAGGAGGTTTCTGTTAGAAAGAAGGACTGTAGTCCAGACAATGTGTGTTATATGTGTGTTATGGCTTGGCAGAAACAATTTCTGCACTTTGTGTTCAGAGATTTTGCCTGAGGCTAAAATTAATCTGCCAGAAGAAATTTCAAGGCAGTCAAATGTTGAGGCAGTGGCATGTCTATTGTTAGGGGCTTTTAGCGAGATTTATGTTGTGAATCAAGAGCAAAGACACAATTTGATGATTTAAAACATTGTGAGTTTGGCTAGAAAGGAAGCTCCAATAAAGCTGTGGACTGCAAAGATAGAGCTGAGTAAAACTTGATTGTTGAGAAGGAAAAGAAAAATATAAAAGATGGCCTGAAGGCATTACAAAGAGCAGCAAGTCTTGAACCTTTGTGGTCCCAAAACTGCAAAAGTGAAAGATATTCTTTGAGGTGAAAGCCGCAGAGCACCATGTTGCAGAACAGCAGCAGCATGGAAAATTCATTCTTCAGAACTGGATTCAGAATGCCCAGGGATTCAGGCACTCAACCCCTACAACCAGGAGAGATACCAGCTGGTAGCAGACTGGTATCAATCATGTGGTACTGGTTTTAGCTGCATACAGAATGCAAGAGTTCTTAGGTTAAAAAGGCTTCCACCCAGATTTCAGAAGGTCAAAGAAGCCAGGCAGTGTGCCCCTGAGAGAATGTAAAGCTGTGTGAAGCCAAAGATGCAGTGGAGACCCCAGAAATTTGGAGAAGACAGGTACATGTGTTATCTAAGGAAACCTGAAATAAAAGAGCCAAGTTGGCCTAAGAACAAAACTGTGGAATCTGTAAGCAACAGAAATGCCATAGGGGTGGAGTCACCCCAGCCCTTTGGAGCTCACAATTTGCAACAGATTGTACACAGAACTACAGGATTTAATGTTTGCCCTGCTGGATTTTGTACTGGCTTTGATCCCAATCCTTTGTGTCTCCCTGTTTATAGCTTTTAGAATAAAGATGTTTATCTTGTACCTTCCATGTTGGAAGTGTTTGACTTTGTTTTCATTTGCACAGTGGTTTGCAGCTAACAGTTTGTCCTACATTTCCGAGGAGATTTGGCACTTGGATTTTTCAGCAATGCTAAAACTGTTAGGACTTTGGAAACTCTTAAAGATGGCTGAATACCTTCTGCATAAGGGGATGTGCATGAGTCTTTGTGGGGTCAGGGGGAATGTTAAGATTCTAATGTAATAAAATGTTGATAGTGTTGGTTTTCAAAGATTGTTAAACCTCTGTTATAATGTTCAAATTGTGAAGTGATAAGAATCAGCATGTCTTTGTATATTTGTATGTGTCTCCTTGCCAGATTGACAAGGGATTAATATGGTTGATACATTTTGTTAATTTGAATAGGTTCAAAGTTTAACTAAGAGACTCAGCAGGGAGTCAGAGTTCTTACTTTGTAAATCTTCTCTTCTCATGCTGTGCATGAGGAGGGCACAGAGATTTTGTGAGTGGTATACTGGCCCTGGAGGGGTGGTGGCCTGTATACAATATAAAGGAGAGAAGAAGCTTACTCTTCTGCCCCTTTGCTCTGGCTGCTTTTGCTTGCTGCTGCCCTGAAGTGTTGCCCCAGTACCATGTCATCCAGCCTTGGAGTCAGATGATTATGGACTGAAACCCCCACAAACAGTGAGCTAACTAAACCGTTCTTTCCTTCCTTCATTTTGAATATCAGGTATTTTGTTTCAGCAAGGAGAGAAAAGTAACCAAGACAGCTACTACTGGAAATGGATATCTAGGAGACAGATTCCAGGTTCTTGAGCGCCACAAGCAAACAATCAGATGTTACACACAAAGCCGTTAAGAAGCAGCAGCTAAGAATAACGAAGCTACTGGGGGAAAGTATGCTGAGAGCGAGAGGAAAATGACAGGAGTAAAAAGAAAAATGGCACAGGAAAGGAGGAGAATGGGACAGAGAATAAGCTGGGCTTGAGGATTTGAAAATGTGCATTGTGCCCAAGATGGCTCTCCATGGGTCTTCACAACATGATAACAATTTTATTGACAGGTTGCTGCTATTCATGTCCTTTCTCATAATTTACTTAATTAGAAGCATGAAATGCATTCCATGTGTATGAATTTTAACAAATTCTGAGTGAATAAAATTTATTATAGATTGTGTGCACCAGTCTAAAAATTTAAAGATTTCCAGGGATATTTTATTCTCATTTCTGCCTCTAAGTTGCAGTCCTTAGGACAAAGATGGGAGAAGGTTGGTCTCCTATCACAGGCCCAACTGAGGTGAGTTGAGAGTTAATATTTCCTTAGTCCCATAACTGTTCTATGACATACACACACACACACACACACACACACAGAGTGATACACAGCTTTCCATATAAAAGAAGCTATCTACCTGCAGTAATCACTACTTGTAGCATTGATGCTAAAGTTAGCCTTTGTGGACTTCAGTCTCAGTGTCTTTTTTATGTTTTTTTTTATTTAAAGAGAGAAAAAACAGGAAAAGGATAGAAATAATACAAAATTTCAAAAAAAAGATAAACAGTAAGAAATCACTAGTTGATAAATTATATATTGTCCTCTTAGAAATAGTTGTTCAAGTTACAGAATTAAAGCATTCAAAGTAGACATTCAAACAGCTATGCATGCATGAGTCTCTACATGTATATCTATCCTTTCTGTATTAGAGGGAAAAACAAAACATAGCAAGACAAAACAAACTAAATTCCTATAAAAACATGAAATCAAAAAGATCATATAAAAACACAATACAAGGTGACCTACAAAGTTTACTGTGTTGTCTCTTGTTATCTTCAATAGAATTGTCTATATCATCAGGCAAAATTGAATATAGCAGTATAATTGAATATAGCAGTACATAACAATATTAGTAAAGTTAAAACAGTGTAGACATTGTGAAACTTCAAAGACAAGTAATAATCAAACCAGAGTGGGTATCCTAGTGAATCTTGTCATCTTCAGTATAGTTGCCTATACTCTCAGACTTGATACTATCAATCCTAACAGCTTTGAATAAAATCTGTCAATGCAAAACAGCAATGTAACAAACCAGATTCAATTAAGATCAGTCATGGTAAAACAGTTTAAGTTATACAGAGCTTCAGATTAAGTTAATAGGAAATTAAGGATGATTAGCATACTATATCCTGCTATTTTCAGGATAACTGTCTGTGCCCTCAAATCTAGTACAAGTAGACCAACTGGAACAGAATATAATCCATCTAAGCAGAGTGGTGTGAGCGATGTGGGTTTTAAATCCTGGTACACTATTAACAATATCCTCTGCCTTCTTTTTTTAGACTATTCCTCCCCTTTCACTCCCACAGGGTGCTTTTGGGTCTCATCAACTCCCTCAGTTTTTAGATTGGGGGGGCAACCTGCTTTTTACTTAAGTGCTTCCGAACCTTCTCACTCCTGGACTTGATCTCATGTTGTATTCCTTTTCCTACAAAAGCCTCAAGGTTTTCTTTAGTTATATCTGAGTAGTTCTCTACTGCACATAAATATCCTGTCTTTCCAACCTATCTACAGGTGGTGGTTGAGTTGCTCCTATTTTTCTCTGGCTCCCTGTCACATAGAGCATTTGATTTTCGATCCATAAACCCTCTCTCAGGTTGATTATAGTTCCTATACAGAGCATCTCGATGGACCCTACCTCCTGATCTAATCTGCCTGTCTTTTTTTTTTAGTGTATCAAGGCCATCTATGTTAGAGGTTGTAGCCAACCTTCTCTGCCTCATTTCTGCTATGCTATTTTTCTGCCATTGTCTACTTTTCTCCTTCATCTACTTTAGTTTCTTTTTCTACTCATGTTTTCCTGTTGAAAAGTTTGTTCTGCTGCTCAGAGCCTCATTTTATTTGCATAAATGGAATAATAACATTTTACTTCAAAAGTTTAATGAGGATTAATACTGATGATTTTTATTACCACTACAGTGCTGTTCTCAAAATAACAAATATTCTAAACAGTATATCTATTTTATAATGTTATATTATGCTATTGTATGATCATAATATTCTGAACACTGGTATTCAATTTAATCTTTTAAATAAATGGTGAATTTTAAAAAATATATTGCATGTTAAAGCAATCTACAAACTACCCATGTTTTTCAGTAATTCCTTTCTTTTAGAAATGCATTCATATATGATACTGCCAACATTTTCTTATTTTTTTGTGCTAAAAAAATCCTCTTCTAGGATATATAAGGACAGGAAAATAAAATTTCTATTCATATTACTCTTAATATGTACAACTAGTGACTATGTGTAATATTAACTTTGTTATTTCAGAGAATCTTGTTCCTTAGCTTACCCGCTTATTGTTTGTACAATTAAATTACTATCATTGTGCTGAGACTAACAGATTAGCCTGAAGATAACTGCTAGGAGGTTAATTACAAAGTTGTGTTGAAAGTCAATAAAATTTTTCCCTAACAACTTTTCCCACTAAATAAGTCCATAGAATATTTATCACCTGAAGAATGTTACTATTCATTTATTTTTTATACTGTATAAAATTCTATATTCTAGAGTTGGGAGTGGTGTAACATGCCTGTAATCCCAGCATTTGAGAGGCTGAGGCAGGAGGATTATTCCAAGTTTGAGATCAGCCTGGTCTACAATGTGAGCTCAGAGCCAGCCTAAAATGCATTACTAGATCATGTCCCAAAAAGTCCTCCCCAAAAAGTTCCATATTCTAAATGAAATGCACTTATTAAAAATAAATACTAAATGCATTTTAAAGTCATACTGAAGTCATTCAAACATGACACTTGCACTTCACAGATACGTTTAAATACAGACTTATATTATGAATTTAGACCTATATGGAAGACTTACCATTGCATACTTTAAATAGAATAAGACCCTTTTTTCTTCTAGACATTATAACCAAAGCCTTGAAGTATAGTATTTAGATCATATAATGACTCAACAAGATATTTCAAGTAGTTTTGAAGTAAATCCCAGAAGCTCTTTGAGGAGTATGTTAAAGTCTAGTCTTTCTTATATTAAGGACTCTTAATGACTGTAAGTATTACAAATAATTTCGTATTCTATAATACATCAACATTTTGAATATTTTAAATATGTATTAAAAAGATTACTTTCCATTATTATAGAATTTAAATTAAATCTGAAGATTATTTACATGGCTGCACTTTACATATTTATACTGCCCAAGAAAACTACTGTTTACTGGTCACAACACTTTCGCTGTGAATAACTTGGTGCTAGCTTCTCAGTGACGCTTGCTACTCTGCCATGCTCACCTTCTCAGTTCATTTTTAGCAGTCAAGACTACTTCTGTTTGTCATTTGTATTTCATCCAGTTATCAGTTTGTCACATGTACTTCAGAGAATGTTGTCCTCATTCTATTCGAACACTGTTAGGAAAGAAGGATTTGTTCCATAAAACAATGTATTCCATTTTGAGGAATTTACTAATAGAATAGTGTTGTTTCTTACTTTAAACCAAAATAGCCTGAACTGTTGTGCCTCATCATTGAAGAAAACTTCAAATTCTTCCAATGATTAAAATAAAATTGAATTCCTCCCTGAGAAAAGGAATCTGTAAATAAATTTGCTACAAGAGAAGCTTGGATGTTTTCTACATGGTTGCTAAGAAACGGGAACACAATTTCAAACAGATGCAGGTGAACTAGAAAACATATGAAGTATCCAGTTCAGGGTCTGATCTAGGTTATATTTCCCATGAGAGCTTTGCACTGATGAAGTTAAAGGGAGTCTGAAGCTAAGCACAAACCTCCGGGAGTCCGTTATTAGGAGACCCAGGATTACCTCAAAATAAGGTAGCTGCAGGTTTAAAATAGAGGACATAGAAAACACACACAGGAACTGAGTAAACACTGCTTAAGAATTTGAAGATCAAGACAACACATTGAGAGGTGAAGCAGCATTAATATGAATATGAGCCATGGCCTCATCGATCTTCTGTGTCCATTGGCAGGCTGAAGAGTTCTTGTGCAAGGTATTCTACACCTAGTCACCCATTACTTCTCCTCGTACTTCCAGTGAAGAGCTATCTACTCACTTTCAGTAGATGGAAGTGAGCTGGAAAAAATGAGCAGATGCAATTACTATTGTTCTTGAACAATCACCTGGTTTTTGTAACTGTACCTTATCAAGACAGCACTATTTTGTATTAAGTGCACATTTTCATAACTTTGAATTTTAATATATCCAGAATATTTCTTTAAAATGTCTCCTTATAGGTAAAGTTTGAATAGTTTTATTATACATCAATATTTAAAATAAACTTACAAAGGATTGATTCTTCTCTTTATGCACAAAATTATCTGGAGAGACCCAAGAGGATGTGCCAAATTTACATTAAACACAGCAAAAAGCTACTGAAAAAATTCTGCTTTAAGAGACTTTTGCCTTTCTTCTTTACCTAAAGATTTAAAAAGATATCAACATTATCAGTAGGAAGAGATATCTTATCTATCTACAGGTGCATTATAACCTTGTGCATATAAAACACACAAGATTTGATTCTCAGGCTAAGTGTGAGTCTGAGTATCTAGAGATTATTCTGTAAGTTATTCACAAATGGGAAAGGGGACACACATAAGTATTTACAATCTTCAGTTCACCTCCTTTGAAGGATTTGATAATTATGAACTTTTCTTTCTTCTGGCCCACGTGCCAAATTAAATAATGTTTTACCAATTTCTTAGATCTATCTGATTTTTTTATCTTGCTAAAATAGATCTGATAGTGAATTTTTATGCTTATAATTTCTCTTTGTGTCTTCTGATTATATTTTAAGCATTTAAAATATAACAATTGAACATATTTACAACCATACAATATCATAAAGCACATATTTGCAATATAAACTACAAAAATTGATACATGTAAACTAGGTGTAGTGATCAATCAGAGTGAGCAACATTTGTATCTGGAAAATTTATCATATCTATATGTTGAGATCTTTTAGACTCCTTTATTAATTTTGAAATACAAAATAAATTGTTGGGGACTATTGTTACCCTATAGTTCTATAGAAAGCTAAAACTAATTTTTCCTGTCTAAAAATAATTTGGTATTTATTTTCTAACTTCTGTCTCACCCCCTAAACCTCGGTCGTCTTAGCTTGGAGTAATGACTCTCTACTGATATGAAATTAACATCCTTAATTTCTCCAAATCATTGTGAGCCAGTGCCTGGCTGATTTTATTTGCCACAGATTTAGACATTTCTTGTCTGCAGCCATTCAGACTCCCAGTCCTGCTGTCTCTGTAATCAGATGAGAAGGCTTGATATTCTTGCTGTTTCTAAAGCTGCAATTTAAACTTTAGTTTTTCTATTCAACTGATTCAGTAGGAAAATATTTTAGCTTTACTGTTGCACAAAATAGTGCATGTTTCTTACTTTAAACCAAAATAATTAAAAATTACTCTTCAAAAATTCATAAGAATTATTGATAAAACTATATGTTTAAGTGTAGCAAAAAATATTACTTTACTCTCTTGAATTTACTTTAAAATAGCCATCTTTAGGTGATAAAAGATAAAAAGATTAATATTGTGAACAAATCCCTCATATTCTGTAGAATGAATAATAAAAGTTCTAAACCAATCAGAATAATTAAGACATATTTTCTGTCTGTCTCACAATAAAAACAATGGAAATTTACCAATAAAAACTGGTTGATCGTTTTTGTTTCATTGGTCTTCTGTAAGCAAATGTTAAAATTTAAGCATGCTTGCAGCTGGTTTTTCAAGCATTTATTTAAAAAATACAGATTTTCTCTTATATTAAACTTGTTGGTAGAATTTAGTGGAGTCTTTTATGTAACAAAGCAAAGTAATTGTTATGCAGCTTTTTTTAAGAAAAGCTACATGGATTGAAAAATTACACCTGAAAAGCAAAAATTGAATGTTGTAGTTTTAATACTTGGTTAAATGTAGTGACACACAATTGGGCATGGAAATAGGAACAGGGCTGATCCCAGTGGTTTGAAACTGTCTCACTTGTATCAATAAATTGGCATGTGTTCCACTAAATTATATCTCAACCGTTGTTTTTCTCTTACTCACTAATAACATTACAGAGAAAGAACAGAGCTATTAAAAGATGAAGAGTGAATGCAACGTGGGGACTTCTAAATTTGTGGTGCAGATGCATTAGTCACTCATATACTTGTCTGTGTAAGATTGTGTACATTTTTGCATGTATAACATTTGTAGCATTTTGTATTGGAATGTTCATTTGCACTAAATACTTATTGGAAAAAATAAATTCACAAGATATGTAAAGTATATATATGAAGAACTTGATTTTTAAAAATTATATAATTTATAATGGTCATAGATATTTTACATATCTTTAAGCTTAATAATGAAGCAGTCAGTTATGGTTACAAGCATGGCTCAGTAGTAGAGCACTTTCCTCAAGTCAAGCTCTGGCTTCAAATCCCAACATCTCAAAGTTTTCTCCCAAGAAGAAAGTAGTATAATAAATATATTTCAAAATATTAAATTCACTCATTTTGTCTTTAACATGTACATAATATTTAAATTATATATATATGTTTTTCTCTTGTAATTAATAAAATTATTAAAAAATTAGATAGTTAACTTTATAAAAATTCAAGGTGAGAACTGTACATACAAAACGCACACTGCAGCTACACATACATGATCAAAATTCAACTACTTTTCATTCAGACTTCCCATAGATGAAAACTTGTGTTTAGTACTTTTGACTTGTCTAAAGCATGTCTAACCTGGGACAGGGAGATAGCTCAGTGGCACAATGTCTGCCTGGCAAATGCAAGGTTATAAATTTGATTACTGTTACAAAAAAGTAAAAAAGTCAAGAAAAGAAAGAAAGTATCCTTAGTGTGTTCACTTTCAAATATAAGCTTGTTTCACCAAAATATTTTTGTTCATTACAGCTGAAATGAATCTTTGGTTTACTGATCAAATATATCTGAATATATTAACTATATTGTTCCAAAATGTTGATTCAAATATCTAATTGCGGTATACATTCAATTAGTCTGAGTCAATCGATTATGAATTTCATACAACAGCAGATATTTTCAGTGTGCATAGTGGCACAGTAACAGTTTGTTTCATTGACTTTGTAATTACCATCTGTTTGTACTGATGTGGTAGAATCTGCCACTGTCATTTAAATGATACCTGGGGGATGCTTATAATTAGAGATACTGTAAGTGGTAGATCATTATTAGTGACATATTACAGACATATTCAGGATGGTTGTTTAAATGCTGGATGTTTTATTATGGAATATACTAAATATTATAATAAGGATTTTTTTAAAAAAATTAATAATTTTTAACTTTTCTTAAAATCATGTTAAATTTTGATTCCATATAGAAGAAAATGATCATTATCCAAGAACAGTATATTATATCATAAGTATTGTGTCAGTCGCAATGACAATTACATCATTCACAAGTCAGTGAGTGATTGTGCATTACTTAGGCTTCTGATTGTGTGTTATGCACAGGATATAGAAAAAAGACAGTACAAAATTCTTCCTGGAGTTAGTGTCTTTTTAAAGTACAGATGACTACAAAATAAAACTACTTATTATACTTCTGAGAGGTGTGAAAAAGGAAATTTTGTTCTCTAATTTAGAGTCAGCAACATCTTCCTAAAGATTCCTGACATAGTTAATTTTATGGGTGAAGCTGGCTAATCATGTTGTCAAACATTTGATCAAACATTCTAAATCTATAATGGTAAACCTTTTTAAAGCCTGAGTGCCCACTTATTTATTTCAATGTGCCAGTACTGCATTTAACCCCAAAAACTAAAGTTTTAGTTTAGAAGAAACAATTCATGCAATTTTTGATGTCAGTGCAGAAAGGGTTCTGCATGCCCACGGTAGCACACGTCTTACAGGTTTGCCACCACTGGTGTAGATGTTGCCGTGAAAGTGTTGCTGATGAGATTAATATTTGCTGTAATTAGATATATGCATATATATGTATAACATACAAACTCAGAGAAGACAGAGAAAATGGAGAACTATTCATATATATTATATGTGTAAATTCTGCTAGAATATCTATCTGTCTGTATGTAACTACTTAACCCAAACTGATAGAGTTTTCATATTGAAAAGTAAAACACTGTAGTAGAAAATTCTAAAAATAATGTTTTCCCCACAATTATGTGTGTGAATAATGGTAAAGACTGAAAAAGTTGGAAGCATTTCACAAATAAGAGTGGCAGTAGTCTTGGAGACTCAGACAGAAATAAGGAGAAATGTAGAAAACATGTCTGTTTTCTTAGAGAATATATTTATCACTATGATCAGAATGTTGCTAGAAAGTAGTTTTTGGAAAGAGATCACATGGAAATGAGAAACATGTAATTGAATACAAGAAGACAGATAATCCTTATTAAGTATGAGGTGTTATGCAAATATGCAATGAATGTTCTCATTTCAAAAAATCACAAAACATGCCCCTTTTCTTTCAGCAGATTTATCTGATCATTCTTTATACGTTATGAAACAGTTCTGAACGTCATCTTTCATAAGGGTCTTCATGAGGTATGCTCCAAACTATGGTGAAAGCTGCTTCTGAGTGTCATAAATGGAAAGGTAAACTCATGAGCACTTAACCCAGTGTGCATCCTTCAGATCTGGTACTGTGTAGCTCTTGGATCTTCCTCAGAGTTAAAGTGCTCATGAAATGTAAACTTTTTAAATAGATTCAGGTCACCCAGGCATCCAGTATAGCACAATTAAAGACATTAACAAGAGGAAACTTCTAGAACTGCTTCAGAAAGTTGGGAAAATGAGGGAATAACTATGTTTGAAGTGAGGAGGATTAGTGGAGGTGTATCTTTTATGGCATTTTTGAAACTGTAGCTTTCAAGTACATTGGTTATGGCAGAAAGTTTCTCCAAAAGTGTTATTGAAAACTGTATGCTGGAGAGCTAATTCCTGGCACCACAAAGTGTTGTGACCTTATTTGCAAACATGGTCTTTGCTGAAGAATTAACTATAGAAAGATGAAGTTATATGGAAGAAGAGAGGCTTCCTAATTTAATAGTACTACTGTCCTGACAAGAAGATGGTCATATGAAGACACAAAGCCTAATGGAGAGAACTCTGTGTGATAATGAAGGCAGAAGTCGGAGCCAAAAAGCTGTAAACCAAGGAAAACCAAAGAAAGTAGCAAACTGTCAGAAGATGGAATAGGCATGAAAAGATCGCGGTGTGGATTTCATAGGGACCACTGTCCTCCTGACATCTTAGACACTTAGCCTCCAGAACTGTGAGAAAATAATTTTCTTAAGTTAGACAGTTTGCTGTACATTGTTATTATTGCCTGAGGCAACTAACACAATTCCATATTTAAGGAGTATTTCCACATGATAACAAGTAAGAAAGTAGAGTTCTAGATTACAGAGGAAAAACCCAGAAAAGATATTCACCAGAGGTAGTTTTGAGTCCCTTATTACCAGAAATTAGAACAGAAACTTTCCTCAATCAAGACCAATGTGAACCCGACAGAGTGATTGCAGGCGTGAAATCTTATTATCATTAACTATAGCAGATTATATAAAGTAGAATATTAAGTTTACTAGTAGTGGGCCAAGAATACTGACTTAAGATTTGCGTAGACACAAGAGGGCCTCAGGTACTAAATTAAGGTAATAGTGTTAATAATATTGATATAAATAGGAGGATATAAGAGAGTTCATGTGGAAAATATTTTATCATTAACGCATATTAAGAGAAAACAGAAAAAAGCATATTTAGTGTGTACTTAGATATTTGATCTAAAAAGCATAAATCTAAGTCCTATATCTTCTGATTTACTTCATTAGTCAACAATGACATCTGCTGTACTTCCTAAAACAGTACTGACACGGTACTACCATATATAGAATTGTAATAGATTTTTGAAAAATAGTATCACAATTTTTTCACTGTAGTCATGGGTTGACAGGGGAGCAATTATACACAGAGACAAAGAATTTATATTATTTTATGATGGTCATCCAGAGTTAAAAAAAAGAAATCGCATGAAATCTGTCCACAATACTAAAGACCTAGAAAATCCAACCGAGGGCCTAGATCCCACAATAATATACTACATGAGTCGAACTGGCGGTCAACAGCTCACAACAATGACTCATGCAAGTCTGTTTTATGGATCTGCACTAGGAATAATGCCCAAAACTTAGCAAAAGCTGGAAAGCTAGAAAGTCTATGCCAGAAGGGTGAAGAGTCTGTGATAGTAAATTGAGGGTTCTGCAGTGGAGCCAAGAAATCATGCTCAAAATAAGGACCAGGGCTCCCCTGAAAAGTACCACAGCCATCCTCAGTGACAATGAGGTCCCAAGCTCCTCTAATAATGGGAATAGTCAGGTACATATCAAGAAACCAGTGTAACAAACCTCCTGGAAATTACACAGTACACACCTTCCCTTCTGGAGCCAGGAAGTGATGATCAAAGTAAGGAACAGAGAGCTCTTCCAAATGGAACTGAAGCCATTCTCAGTGACAAGGTCCCAAGTTCCTCCAATGACAACGGCTGAATTCATATCAGGGAATCCAACATGACAAGCTCCTCCAGGGGAACCAACGGCTCCAAACAACAGCTAAGAGACCCCAAAATGCCACACTCTTCCTCTCCATGTCTCCTTTTATTCTGGCAGCTTTTCTCAGGTGGGCCATCTACCATCAGCATCATGCTGATTTAATTCAGCTAGTATTAAATGGACCACCAGTATTTAATCCATAACACACTGCATTGTTAGAAAAAAAATATAAAAAAATTGTAAAAATTCATTAACATCTGTTCCTTTAGATAGATTAATCATGTCTTTAAGAGTTTAGCCAAATGAATTTATATCTATAAACTTTTTTTTTTTGGTATTGGGGATCGAACTCACGACCTTGTGCTTGCCAGGCAGGTGCTTAAGCTACTGAGCTAAATCCCCAGCATGAATTTATAATATCTAAATATTTTACTGACTCCCCTGAAATAACACTTTTGATAAACACACTTGTTTAATTGTGTATAAAATACACATTTCATATTGTAAAGAGCTCATGGTACAACTGAGATTTAACACATGGAATGCCAATGCATATCAGTCATTTGCAAAAACTTTTTTTGTCTTGTTTGTGTCATACTGTTTAAAATCTAAAAGATAGATTTTAAGAGATATAACTTAATTCTCTTAAGGCAAGAGTTAAGGTAGTGTCTCTATGGCCCAATTGCCTGGGCTCAAAAGCCAAGACTACTCTCTCGCTTGCCTCCAGCAGCAGCACGGTGCATGCCTGAGTAAGCTCTGTAACAGGTGTATCACAGAAAACAAGCTGACATCTTCCGCTTCTAGCGAAATACTTTTCAGTATTTCTAAAAAACTATATATTTCAATGGGAGCATAAGTGATACACTACAGAGAATGATGGATTTTGATGCAGCATTTTGAATTCCACAATTTTTCTCATAAAAATCTTCCATAAAAACTTATAGGCCATTTCATACAAATGGAGAAAAGTAATGTGTGTATATTTTCACGCAGCTGTGGGGCCCACAATAAGGATTCTCAGGAAATTATCAGCATCAAAATTGAAATCTGAGAGTATTTTTAATTTAAAATTCATCTTAATTGATTTTCTGAGATCACTGAGAATGCTTCCTTGGATACATTTTTATATACTTTGTTATAAACTTTCTTTTTATCAGATATTGTATTATTGTATACATCATTGCTTCAGCAGGAAAATATAGGTTGTGATAAATTTACCTTCTGGCCATTGAAGAAAAAAGGTATAATTTGCGTGATTCTTTGCATCAGAAACTGCTTTGGATTCTTTCATATATATATATATATATATATATATATATATATATATACACAAAAAACACACAAAGTTTTAAATATTTTCTAGATATATATTGGTATTCTTACTTTACAAATAAGAAATTAAATATTAAGAGACATTAAGCAATTGTTTCTCAATGTTATATAATTCTTAATTTCTGGAACTAATGTGATCTTTGCTACATTATCTGATGCGCTATTAAAATATCAAAGACTTACTTTAAGTCATGTAGAAATTATGTATTGAAATGTGGCTTTAGATTTATGTTTTCTATTCTTAAGCAACCAGCCTAGATCACACCATGCACATTTGTAGTATCTGCATCTTCAGCTGTGTAAATATCTATGTAACTTGAAGGGAGTTTCAGATTACCACAGCATCAGCAATGGCAGCCAACTGTGCAAAAGCAAATGACAGATAATGACAGAAAAGTGATGGCAATTTGCAAGATATTGGTTGAAGGATATTGGTTCTCTCCTACTGAATCTGAGCTCAATTCCAGAGTGTGTATGGAGAAGATCTGAAGTTTATTACAAACACATCATGTCAAAGACATGCCACTAAGTATTTTATAAGTACTGATGGATGAAAATTGCCATCTATCTCTTGGAGAATATATACCCTTTATCATATATGTATATATTTTTCTATGATGATTTCATGTATTAGTTTTCTTTAGAGATCACGTAAAAAAGCACATTTTTTCCTCACATTAAAGTAGCAGAAAATACATGTTGTAACTTAAAAGTACATTTTATTGCATCCAATGCAAGACAGAAATTAACTGTTTAGATCTTGCCTATTTTATACTTTATATTCATCCTGAAGATCATCTCTGTTTTATCTTTAGAAATCATGAATAATAAATTATAGAAAATATTTTGTCATAGAAAATACTTTAATACAGTAACGAATTAGAGTACATAAATCAAGATATAGTGGCAAGCTATTCAACTGTCTGTATAGTTGAACTCCGCAAGTATAGTATGTGGCAGGAGAATCTTACTAGATGTATTTCTAAGATGTAATTGCAGCAATATGTTTTATTTTAAAAATGTCCTATCATGTCTTACAAATAAGAACAAATAAATTTCTTATTGTTAAGGCTGTAGAAGACTAGGCCTCTAAATATTTAAGCTTGGATTCCATGTTTTACAGCATTGGTTAACTGAATCTTCATCCTGAAAGCATCAGGCAGAAAAAAGACATTTTTGAACATCACAAAAATATGGAAAAGATGTGAGAATATTTTAGGATGATAATGTGATCTAAAATATGCCCAAGAAATAAGGGTTTTAGAAATAGTTAGAAATAGGAAATTTGAGCCACAGCAATGTATTTAGAATGTCTTGAAGCCTGAGTGTGTTGACATTTATGTTAGTATTGCATTAAAGGTACAACTCTAGAGGGTTAATAACATACAGAATGGAGTGTAGGAAACTGGCCCTAAAAAAATAAAATAATCATCATAAAAATCTTCAATCAGATGTACTTTTAGGACTTCTATTGTATGATTTTCTTTTTTCTTTTTTAATATATGATTTTCAAAAATTTTCTCACCTTGAATTGAACTTTGAACCATAACTATTGCATATATTATTTCCCTGATTTAAGATGAAAATGTTCATAGAAAAAAAAACCCAGAAATAGTAACATTTGGTAACAATTTATGTATTCTAAAATTTTAATTATTTAATAAATCATATGTGATGTGATACTACATGATTCAGAGCTTCAGTTTGACTGTGAGTGAAGTTAAACAATTAGACTAATGGCTAGTGTATATTATAAGCAAGTCCTGCAAAGTCAGACATTTTCTTTTATGAAACAATTCTATCTAATATGTGAACTGACACTTTATATTCCTTTGAGAGATTTGGATCTTTGTGAAATGCTTTGATAAAGACTGACATTCTGGCTTTGTCACTTCTGTAATAAATTCTAAGTTTCTGCTCTAAGATCTTGTATATAAACTTTTGTAAAACTATAGCTGGATAGTTTGTAATTTTACAAGTGGGTAGAATCTTAGATGATCCAGCATTTTTGATATTTTTAGATTTTACTTGTCTATATTTTATCTATTTCAATGTTTAATAGTAAATATTCTCCAAATAGAAAATAATTTTCTCAGCCAATTTGTTAGAAAAAAAGATTAGTACATTTCTTATATTTTTCATGAATAAAATATTGAAATATTGTCTTATGGCTTTACACTAAAAGCTGCTATTTAAAAATAGTCCAAGATGATTTTTGTAAGAGAAAAAATAATTCAATATTTCCTAAGCTAGAATTTGGAAAGTAAAAATTCAGTTATATTTTGATAAGTTCATAGAATTTCTACTCTTGAAATGTATTAGAAAATTGAGGTTATATTAGTCACAAGAGTATGTTTAAGAGTAATAAAACAGGCCCTTAGTTTAAATAGTTGTTTGCAAAGGCTTTGCTGGAGCCCATAGGATATTTATATTTAACATCTTTCACATCATATCATAAGTAATACTTTCCTAATTTAAATTCTATTTGAAGTTCACATGTCCTGCAGTTTTAATTGTGTAAATGGAAAATAAAGTCTGAAAATTTGCATAGGACTGAGATGAGGCAATATCTCTTAGGAAATAAATAATATTTTTCTAAAAAAGCTAATCATGCGAAGAAAAGTAGCCTTTAATATCAAAATCAACCAATGTAGAGGATAATGAATGGTAATACCTAAGTTTGCCACTAAGTATTCCAGATAAGCAATGCAGAACCTTCTGTGTGACCATAGTGGCACAGGGAGGAGGACATATTTGAGTATTTTAATTGAAATATTTTATGAACAGAATGAATGTAGGAATTATATAAGGGCTAAAAACTAACTAGTATATGCGGTAGTTTTTTAATCCTCAATTTGAAGACATGTTCAATGATACAGATATTTAATGGTTATATTTTGGAGCAGCACAATTTCTCTATAAAAGGAAAGGCTCTTTTGAGCAAGCTAAGTTCCTATTCTTGAACATGAATAAATTATGAAGTATACATTTTTATCTTTATATTTGTTCCAAAATTATGTACTAATTAAACAATCTGCACTAAGCACTGTCCTAGGCACTGTAAGGGACACATACATATTACATAATGGGTAAAAAAAGTCTTTTTTTTTGCAAGTTTACCTTAAATACCTTTATGTGAAAAACATTTTAATTACATTTTTATTGAGTATATACATTAAGTATCCTAAAAGCATTTAAAAATGAAATCTGGATGCATATACCTCCAGCAAATACAACTAAAATGAGGGACTTAAAAATATTTCATATGTTTAGTAGGTGATAACCATTCTCAGTCCTTGTTTATGTCACTGACCATTGAGCAGGACTCCATGACAACTAGTTTAGTGGTAGAATATTAAGTAATTTGATGCAAATTTTATTATTGCAAGCATTGACTTTTGGGTAAATTCTTTCTTATGGAAACACAGAATAGAATGTAAATGAGGTTCAGTCAACAATTTCAGGTTTTTTTTGAGATCTCATGATGCCCTTTAAAATTTTGTATTGTCATTTTAACATTTAATTACAGAAGTTGTTACCTTATTCAAATTAGATTTTGTTGTGAAGTTTTACATACTCTTCTTCATGTTTTCCTCCACTACCTACTTATTCACCTCCTATAAGGAGAGGAGTACCTTAGAAAGCACCCTATTGTAGGTT
The DNA here is from genome assembly GCA_004027455.1 of Hydrochoerus hydrochaeris. Classification (NCBI taxonomy): domain Eukaryota; kingdom Metazoa; phylum Chordata; class Mammalia; order Rodentia; family Hydrochaeridae; genus Hydrochoerus; species Hydrochoerus hydrochaeris. The sequence continues at coordinate 79,484 of PVLA01005722.1, forward strand.
GTATCAATACACAGCAAAAAGTAATTTGTAGAGAGGATTAAGTATTTGGAAATGGAGATTCTTTTCTATTATCTGAGTAGACCTAATAAAATCATGTAAAACGTTGACTGTTGTTATATTGATGTGAAGAAAATCATGGAACTGAGAATTTACTTATTGCTATAGAATTATGAGAAACTTTTCAGACCTGGTGACATGAGAGAGAAAAAATTAGTAGATTTAAAATGCTGAAAAAAACTTGTAAAATAGTACTATTTTTTAAGAGATGTGATGAAAAATAAGATTCGGAAAGAAACAACTTTGCTGACTTAAGTGGAAGAAGAAGGGCAATGGAATTCATGCTTAGAAACTTCTTTGATGTTCCAGAAAGAATACAGACCTAAGAGCACTTTGATTGTTCAAAGAGAACAAAGTTAAACTCTAACCCACAGAAGTATAGGATGACAAATTGTGTTATCCACACCACAGAATTCAATGTAACTCATTAAGGAAACAATATAATGATACATTTGTTGTTCTTCACACACAGACACACAGACACAAAATGGTGAGTACAAGCACTTTAAAAATTGTGATTTTTCTATATATAGAACTAAATTATTGATGTTAAAATCTGGCTATTATTAGAGAAGTTGGCATTTTGAGAGAGGGGTTTATTAATTTAACATACTTAATTATATATATATTGGTGCAATCATTCTAGAATTTTAGAGAAGTGATGAATAAAACAAGAGTTAGAGAGATGCATTTTACTGACCCTGCATCTCCATACTAAATATGTACACTGAATCTTTAAGAAACCAGAGATTTCCTCTGTTTGAGTGACGTTTAAAGATTTGAGTACTGAAGTCACTTTTTCATATGTAGTTATAAAGATCTAATCCAGAATGTACATAAACATTTTTATTCAGAGATCTTTATATATTGTAATACAATGTCTGTTCTTTGACTTTAACAAAGTATGATGCTAGAGATGAGTTCATCAAAATACTGTTTCAGTTAATAAAATCATAGAAACTAATGTTACAAATAAATCTCATAGAGGAAAACTGTGGAATGTTTTAATCTATAAAACAAGTCAAGGCAATAACCCGTATTTGGTGATTAGTTACTGTGAGATTACTGGATATCCTGCAGAAATGTATGCAATTAAATGAAATTTTTGGCATATCCTGACTCTCAGTTTAGTTTCCACATTGTTTCTTTTCTCATGCATCATGCATACATTTCTTCATAATGTATGACATTTTATTATAATAATTTATCATTTAAAAAATTTATAATATTTAATTTGAAATCTAAAGGCTTACTAATTTAAGAGTCAGCAAAATATGTAGGGTAAGTAGTTTCATGACTTTTATGTGTATCTATGCATAATGTCTTTTATATGTCAATCCATTTAAATTTCACAAAATATAAGGGTGTAAAAATTTACATATTCAGTTATTACTCTTCATGGCATTTTAAATAAATTAGAATTCTTACATCCCCTTTCCTCTCATTAACCTGTTTTGATCAGAGGTAATCATTTGCCTCTTGTATGTTAGATTTTTTTTCTACCTATAATTATGTTGGATTCTTTTCCAACATCAACTGTCCAACATAAAATGAATATTTCCTAACTTAATTCAATTCTGACAATAACTTCCAGAGTTACCACTGTCCAAAAGTAAGGAGCTCATTACTACAAGAATATCTTTAACTCAGATGCTTACACTGTGGTATATCTGTATGATTTAGCTACAAATTCGGGGAGTCCAATTACTCTCTTCTCTCGTTTGGAAATTTTGTTAAAGAAAAATATTTTAATTGTTACCTTTTCCTCCACTACATAAATGAAGAATATAAGTTGGGCAAAGCTAAATGAAGGAGTTATGTAGGCCAAAATATGAGAGAGAAATGTATAATTCGATACTCTCTGAACACAACACCCAGGAATTTTCAGAGCACTTTCACTGTTAAATCATTGGCAATTGGTCGTCGAACTGAACCTCCAGTTCTTCTTCTTTCCTTGAAGTTCTCAGATAAGGGAAGATACTTAGCGTTCTAACGTCCTTGTCCAGATGGCTTTTCCTGTAAGGGGGCTCCATTCTGGAGCCACATGAACCCCTCTATGGCTATTCAGTTGCCAGTTCTTAAATTCACTTTCATAAGCATTAGAATAAATATTGGTTTCCCCCCCCAAAAAAAATCTGTTTTCTTAGGCATTTACATGTCTCTGATTGTTTCAAACTAACATGATAGAAAATAATTTTCCTCCTAATGTTGGTGCAACTACTCTCTAAAACAACTTAAGCTGAAAATCTTAATTTAGGGTTCTACTCCTCCAATTCTTCCTGATTTTTATTTTATTTTTATTTTTACTTTCTTTATGCTTAACATGACCTGTGTTTACATTTTCTATTATGTGACTTCCACCACAGGTCTTTTAGATAGGGGATCTATTTGATTCCTTGCTCTTTCTTTGTGCAGTAAAGTGTTTATCACATAGAAACACTCATTAAGTATTGTTCATTGACTGACATTCAATTTTAGCATTTGTCTCTTCATTTTTATAGCTCTTCTATCTTTTTAAAGAAAAAGGTGACAATTCTTTTAAAACATGCTAACTGAATAATTTGAATTTACCCCATTCCTGGAAAAACTATGTATCAAGGTCCCGGTAATGTTTTTATTCAAACATCCAAGTTTCAAAGTGAAACATGTTGTTCAGACAACATTTTTTGAAGAATTGATATATGCATTAACTATAAAAACTTAGATGTTGACTAAAATAAAAGTGGAACTTTCATAATTTGTTATGATAATGATATTTTCAAAATATTAGTATTATTGGAGAGCACTTAGCAATTTTATCATATCTGGCTCTTTTTGATATTAATTTAGAATTTTTGACAGATTGAAGCCTTATATTACACCATGATAATTTTTTGTAGAATTACTTTTTTTATTTTTATTGGTATATTTTAGATATACATAATGATAACAGGCATCATAGGGAATTGTACCTGTAAGTGATATATCTTGCTCCTTTTTCACACAATCTCCTCCCCTCTCTTCAATTACTTTTCCTCTCATTATTTACAAAGAAACCTTTTATTTCCATTGTTTTACTTTTTTTTTTGTCCCTTGCTGTTTTCCTCCCCTCTCTCTTTTTCTCCTTTCCATTTGGATATTTTCTTCCAATTTCCCAATATCTACTGCACATTTTGGTCCTTATCAACAGTTCAGGGTTCCCACACTAGACAAACAATGCATTTTTTAAACATTTGTGTCTAACTTATTTCACTTAACAGTATGATCTCAAGGTGCATCCATTTACTTGGAAATGTCTCAAGGGTATCATTCTTCTTTTAAAATTAAAAAAAATATTATTTTAAAGAGAAAAACCAGAAAAATTAAGTAAACAAATATAAAAAGCAACAACAACAAAAGAAAAACAACAATAACAGTAACAAAACAACAATAGCTATGTAGGTTTTCAAAACAAGATGATAGTAATTTAACAATTATTGTTATAGTCGTAATGTTATCTTCAAAATAGCTGCTAAGATTACCAGATAAAATAATAAAACAAAAAAAATGAAACAAAACATTGGATTTCAAAAATAAGACAGGAGGAATCCCCCACAGTTGCCACAATGCACACACTGTCATCCTCCAAATAGATGCCCAGACCACCAGCCCCAGGTCTGCAAATCCAGTTAGACAGTGTGAGTATCAAACTGTTCCTTTCACCTCAGTTGCTTTCATCTCAGCCTGAGATCCTCTGAATCAGCCAGTTGCTCACCAGGAGTTTTTTAAGTCACTTTTGCTATTTTCTACTTTTTCATTGACTTTGATAAATCCTATGGCATTCTTCTTGTATCCTTTAGAAGCTGTCAAATTGATTTTTTGTGATTTCTTGCTATTTTTAAGAAATCTTTCTTTCATGGTCCCTAACCATAACTTTTTCTTCTACATCTGGTATTTACATTGTTGCACATAGCTGCATAAATGGGCTTTGTGATCTCCTAGATACCATTTGTATCTGTTTTATGGATTTCACTTCTCTTATGTTGGGTGTTCATGGTTTCCATTGTTTTTGAAAACTCCTCTATTGTTTCATCTGTATCCGTTCTGAAGTCATTACCTATGTTTTTCATTTTAGTCACTATTTGTCTAATTATCCGAGAAGATACTTTTGATGTACTTTTTAGAACCTCATTTTCATGCTTTGTTACTTCAGCTGTTACCAGTCTAGAGAGTCTAGGTGACTTTTGAATTATTATACTCCACTGGTCCTGGCTTTGGCTTTGGTGAAAAGCCCCACTGGAAAGGTGGAGTTGAATCTTTCTTCTCATTTTCCTTTCCTTTTTTCAGTTTGATTACTAGATTGATGCTTTTACATTGCTTATGGCATATAGCTTTATTGGTAGCATGGAAAAACCTTATGAAATTATTTCTTAGTGGTGTCTTGTAGGTTTAGAGCTTCTGGGTTTTGAGTCTGTTACCAGTTCCTTCCCCCTTCAATTTAATGGGGATGAGAAGTTGCTACTACTTGCATAGCCTTTGCTTGGCTCGTAGTATTGTTTATGACCTATAGGCAACCTCAGTCTCAGCATACGAGGAAGAACAACTAATTAGAAAAATTAGTTTCCATGGCTAAATTAGTACAATCAGTATTAACAATAATATCAAACAAATATATGACAAATTATGTTAACAATTTAGTTTGCCAACTTTAACTGTTTGACCTAGGTTCATAGTTCTATAACAATATCTAAAACAAGCCCAAAGTTTTATGAAGTGAGTGTGGCCCCAATATTGTGATTTTACCCTTAGGAGAGGGAATTTAAATGGGATTAAGGGAGCAATAGAAAAGTAGAAGAAGAGGAAGAGACTTGTAGCAAAGCTGTAGGACAAAGAAAAATTATACAGTTAGGGAAACTGATGAAGACAGTAGAGAAAAATGGAAGAAATAAAAAAGCAGAACAACAATAACACTAGAAACAGTGTTCACATTCATGTAAAAACAAGAGCAAATAAGAAAGAAAGATTTAAAAAAACAGAAAAAAGAAAATGAGAACAGAATGTCTAATTTAGGGTTTGTCTCTGCTGTCACTGGTAGACAGACTGAGCAGACAGAACTCAGATTAGTGTTGATCAATCTCAGAGAGCTGAAAGTAGATTTGTAGTGGGGTAGTGAATAATCCCTGGAAACCACACCTTTAGGTACACTAAAGTTCAGGCTGGATTTTGGCTGTGAAACTGAAGTCCAATTTGTTTAACCTGCATTACTTAGAGTACCAACTGCTACCTTGAACTCTGCCCTTTGACCTCTTATAACTTGGACTTCATTCTGCCTCACCCTTACACTAGTAAGTGCTAGATGATAATAATAGTTTTGTGAACATTAATTTTTAGGCTGTAGTTTAGAAATTAACTGCTGAAAAGCTTTTTTTTCAGTGAAACAATTCTTTTAATTAAACATGACATAATTGTGATTTTAACAGTAGAAATTTATGATTTTATATGATTACTTGTAATAAAAATGTTTTTAAGGAGTAAAAAAAGTGAAAATATTTATCTTTTGCATTGTTGATGGGATTGTAAACTAGTACTAATGTTATGGAAATCAGAAATTTCATCAAAAAGCAAAAATTAGAAATTTCATTTGACATAGCTATTCTGGGCATCTTCCTAAAATAGTTAAATAAATCATATCACAGTGATACTTGCATACCAATGTCTATAGCAGTACAATTCATAATAGTTAACTCTTGGAAGCAGCCTATATGTTCATCAATAGGTAAATTAATAAAGAAAGTGTGGTATTTACACACGATGAATAATACAATGAAGTAGCACACTGTCATAAAAGATAAACTTGGATCATTTGAAAGAAAATGGATACACATTGTGACCATAATGTTAAATGAAATAAATGAGATGTACAAGTTTTAACATACTATAGTTCATCTCATATGAGAAACCCAAAATATAAATAAAGAACAAAAGGTAGATTGTAAAAGATTCAAAAGAGAAGGTACAGGCAGGAAAATGAAAAAAAATTAATATGTGTTATTATATGCACCAACACCCCACATGAAATGTAGTTATAATGTTTCACAAACATGTACTAATAATAAATAAAATTGAAAAAAATAATTGCCTCCTGAATCTCTAAAAGGCATTTTTTGAGAAATTTGTGAATTATAAAATGTATCACTGTTCTCATTACAGTTCCAATTTGTCAAACATACTTGAAGTATTTGGGGTATCTCTGGTTTCTTGTCTTTTCTTCAGACATTCCATTTACCAAAGAAGGTCAAAATATAGTGTCACTGAGAAGTATTCATTCAAAAATACTGCTGAGAAGTGGATTTAAGACCTTTTGTGAAAACACTTTGGTAATTTTGACATGACTGTTTAATTTCCATCCATATGCATAGCAAAATTCATGCTAAACAGCAATCTCTGTGCCCTGTGTCTCCTCCAAGTTTTATTTTGTTGCTAGCTGCTGCCACTTGGGGCCCTAAAAGTGAATTGTCACTGCTGACCTTCCATTTGTTACAGCTGATCTAATTCATATGTCAAGTGATAAACATGCCATGGCCAACAGACATAATTTGCTGGTGCAGTTATTCACTCAGATCTGACAGAAATGAGAAATGTTTGTCATCAGAAAGAAATACAGATGTAGGATTATTTCCTTTGTGAAGGTCACATGTAGCTTGTGGAGTTCTGACATTTATGAGAAAGAAACAAAAAAAATTTTTGAGAATTTTTCAATCACAATTACAAGGTTGCTTGCTGTTTTCCAACCCTTCAGATTTTGAAATGATCAGATCATGTAGGGAATTGATGCTGTAAATCAATGAAAGACAATAGAAGTTGAAAACCCAGAAGGCAAGAAATGTTTCTACCTAATACCACCCATACTATCCCTTCTCTCTAAACTAGTTCACTGCAGTATATTTTATTGTTGAGAATATATCTTGATGCTATAAAAGTCGAAGATTTATTCACAGACAACTAAATTTAGAGAAAACAAAGTATTACAAACAAGCATATTACACAGTATCTGTGTCTACATACCTAATATTCTTTGAGCTACTTAATTTATATTCTTCTGAGTATATGGCTGCATTTTATTGCTATTTATATACTTGTTTTGTATATGTGCAAAGAAGAAGCCTACACATTGTTTTTCTCACAAAAAGCTTCAATAGAATGTCTAAAAATGTAAGCCCAATATTTTCTCTCTAATCTATGAGATGATAAAATGATGCTCACTTCACCAAGTAATTTGTAAAAATATTTAAGAGGTAAATAGTTAATATCTATTGGTTGCTTACACAGTCTTTCTAAAAGGCCAAAACACTATGTTTACCTCAAAATATAAAATTTTATTTTTGTTCTCTCCAAACAACAAGTGCCACATAATATTGATAATCATAAACAAAATTCTATCTTTCTTGCAATATTAAGAAAGTTTTCTGATAGATATAGTGGCACATTCCTGTAATCTCAGTACTTAAAAGGTGGAGGCAAGAGGATTGCATCGAGTTTGAGGCCACAGTGGGCTACATAATGAGTTTAAATCCAGCCTAAACACCATAGTAAGACCTGGTCTCAAAGAACCAAACCAAAGCAAACCAAACCAAAACAAAACAATAAAAAAGTTTTCTGACATTTGATGCCATAATAGTGTTCATCTCAGACTAAAACTTCAAGAATTAAATTCTAACTTGAAACTCAATGTGCAACCAAAATATGTAGAATATAAATTTATTAATTAAATTATCTTAACATCTAGGCTACTATTTTATCAATGTACTATAGCTCACTATAGAGCATAACTGATAAAGAAAATTTCAGATATTCTGGATATCAATTACAACCATAATATTTTCTAGTTGTATATAACTTTAACAATCCATCTTATTCAAAGAAAAGAATTTCCTGAACTTTATGATTTTATCTTTATTGTTATGTTCCTATTATACAGTCCACTTGACTTAGAACATACCACTGGAATAAAATTTAAAATATCAAAATAGTGAATTAAGACTAAATTTTCATTACTTTTTAAAATTAATATTTGATATAGAAAGATAACCAATATGTTTTTCTTTCCATAATTATTACAAAGATCCACTTTTCAAATATAATTATCATAGTTACCGCCTGTTATTTAATATATTTATATCTATATAGAGACTAATTTTGGGAATCGACACTAGTAGAAATGACTATCTCACTGATATTACAGAGTGATTACAACAAATTATTGAATTGTATTCTCTAAGGCATTTGGTTTTTTATTTATAGGAAAATTGAATTAAGATTACAATTAGTGGGAAAATAAAGACCTAGATAAATTGCCCATGCCTCTATATTTTAATAATGAAAAATTATAAAAATATTCTGTTCCTACTCAAGCAGTAGAAAATTATTCCATGTTATTAGGTAAAGTATTTGTATTTTATGTTTTGTTATCAATTGAAAATTCATCCAAATATGATGTAATGATTATTTTACAAATTTTAGAAGCTATCACTTTAAGTATAAATATAAATTTAGGCATGTAATATTTTTACTTCTCTCATATTTTCTGTATTTATTCCCTGATCCACATAGCTATAACAGAGCCAAAGTTTTAATGAAAAGAAATAGTTAATCAATATGTTCACAAAGATTATTACAATCTGTCAAGTGTAATATTTAAGAATCTAGAAGTAGTTTTAAAAATTGTCCTGATACACTCCTCTTCCTCTCTCAAACCAGTGCTTGTTTCTCATTCCAGACAGAGTTCCTCTAATTTTGTGTTTATATAATTTTATTTATCTGACTGTCATGACATTTTCTATATTATAATGTATATAAATACATGATTTATATTTTAAAGCTTTTAACAAAACTGTGGTAAAGTTATTGACTATGATGTATTTCTAATAAATATACAAATGTATTCTACATCAATTGTTAGTTGAAAGTAAAGACTAGAAGAGTTCAGAACTCTAAGCTAAACATGTATTTTTCAAATTTGGAAAAGATGTGTGAAAAAAAGAATGAATGTAATTTAAGGGTGAAAATATCAGTTATCATAACCTTTTAAAATGTAAAGATTTTTATGTTTTAGTCATACAGTAACATGATCACACTCCAATAATTTGTGTATATTTTTGTTTTTTATAAAAGTTTCTCCTTAGTTTTATCTAGTTGATTGAAAGATAAATATCTTTTCAGTTATTTCTTCTATGAATAAGAAAAATATGAATATTCAGCAATCAAAACCATGAAATGTGTGTCTTCCATTGAGCAAAATTGCAAAATCTTACAATGTTTTGCACAGAGCATTAAAGAAAAGACTATGAAGAATAATTTGCCTTCCAATTTTCAGCACTGTACTGCACATTTATTTTTAATTTGCTGAAATGACCTGGTAAGCCTAGTGTATATATCTTTATATCAAAGGAGAAAGTAAAATATACAACTTGTATGAAATGCCTCTGCATTGTTATATTTATTGCAGCTTAATTTTTTTAATACAATGAGAAAGCACAGCTATTGCCTTGTACTTGACAATTTTTATAGCTTCAGATATTAGAAAGCAATTTTCAAATTATCCTAACATTAAACTACTAAAGTTTACTAGAAATGTTCATTATGGAATTTCATTTCCTGACACATCATTGAAGATACTCTTGGAAGTCCCTGATTGGAAACTCCTTCAAAGCACTACAAGGTAGGGGAAAACTTCCTATCTCTTAATTCCACTGTTGGTCTGGAATAAGTACCCGCGATCACACTCCTTACTATCAAAACAAGCTGGGAAGCAGAAAGCTAGAAACACTTGTTAAAGTCAATGATGCTCTAGGGGAAAAGGCTTCAATTTCCTGAGAAACATGGGAAATTTAGTCTTGACCCGTGATTCAGTGTCGTTGCTGTCCTAGAGCGTACTCCATTAAGGTCAGGGCTTTCAAGGAGGGGTAAAGCGATACTAACTCTAGAAAAAAGAAGCGGGAACCTTATGTGGAGATGGATGCTTTATATTTCACAAGTCAAGTTCCCTCTACCAAATTTTGAAGAGGCAATAAATTACACATTAGTGATCTGATCCAACCTTGTAACCCTTCCCTTCTCTTGTTCCTTTCTCTGTCCTCTTTCACTTCTTGCTTTTTTCCATCCTCTTTTCCCCATGTCTCTTAGATCTGTGCACAAAACTATCTATATTTTAATTAATATAAGATGAAATTTTTATTTTATATTAATATATTAATTTATGAATTATTTATGGTCAGGGAACCTGCATTTGAATTGAATGAATCTTACATAATATTTTTGTTTTATCATTGTTATGGCTTGAATATATATTGTTCATATTTATGTATAACCAGTAAAACTAAAAGCACAATCTTATATTAACTTTTCTGGTGTCTGCAAATTTTCTACAGTGCCAAGAAAAGCTTTTTGATGCTTTCATGTTTTTTCAGTGTAATGGTCAGTATTTTAAACAGCCTTAATTTCAAATGATATTTGTTATCTTCATTAATCATGGACAATTTGCCTGGTCTTTTTACAGTTACCTGAGGTAACTTGAAATTAAAAAGCAAAAATAATAATATATATAGAGATCTTTAAATGTTTCTGGCTGAGTCATTAGCATTGTATTATAATACGGATTTGTCCCTGTGCTGTTAGGAAGAACACTAATGACACAAGCCTAAAATCAATTTTTTAGCACTCAAAAGGTTGTGAGTTTGATCCCCGGTACCAAAATAATAATAATAATTTTTTAAAAAGTTACGTTCTTCATTGTTTATTGTATGCTGAAAAGTGAGAGTCAGTTTTTCTTTAAGAACTTTTAAGTTTTTTTTTTCCAAAAGATTCAGCAAATTCATTCTGAAAATAACAGATGAGAAATATTTTGACTTGCTAAAAATGCTGATAGGAAGCATAATTTGCCAAGAGCAAGAAATATAAAACAACCTTAAGCATTTGAGTTAAATCCAGAAATGACAAATGTATTATGTAGCTGTGGTTTTATTTCAGCTCACATGCTGAGTTGAAAATGAAGATGTATATTGTTCAAAGTACTGAATGGAGGATATGGTAAAATTCCTTCCAGCTGTTGCTGTAACATAATGAATGCTCAGAGCTCAAAACACACCATAATATTCTTGAAAAACTCATATTCTCATAGAATATATTTTAGAGTGATATTGTTTTAGGCAGTTTAGATTACTACAACAAAATTCTATAAACTGAATGGCTTTTGAACAACAGAATTTTATTTCTCATGGTTTCAGGAATGGAGAAATCCAAGACAGAAGTGCCACAAAGATGAAGGTGGAGTTGCATGAAATAATTTCTTCATGAATAGCATATTATGTCCATGTCCTCAACTAGAGAAGACAAACAAGCTCCTCTGATCTTCTTTTACATGGACCCTAATTCTGTTTATAAGAAGTGAATTGTCACAACATAATTAGCTCCTAAATAGACTACTTTTACTGTTTCTGCACTGGTAATTGAGTGTTTGCACGCAAATTTCAAGAGAACACAAACATCAAAATCATAGCAGATTTCCTTTGGTCATTTAAAAAATGTAATCCTAACTTGGATATAGTTAAGAATAGCAACACTTTTTATGATCCACTCATATAAAGTAAAATTCATAAATATATTCATTTCCTTTTCAACATTAAACCATCTAATAAATATTGATACATGTCATTCATATAATTTTTATTCTGATTTACTAATTAAAATTAGGAATTTTCATGGTTAAACTGTAACCTCCTTGTGTATTTATAAATTTTACATAATAAACCAAGCAGTTGTCCTTGTTTATTCCACAAAACACACTTGAACAACATCAAAAAGTTTGTTTAAAATGCCTAGATTGTATGGTCATGCATTCTAAATAAGCATATTTTCTTTTCAAGGGAAACATCTGATCATTATGTAGACATGAAATTTAGACTGATTTAGATACATCAATATGTAGATTGTTAAATGTTAGAAATATATTTATCATAAGAAAATGATGGGATTTCCTACACTGGAAATCATAAATTAATTGCTATGAAATACTGCACACTTAGAAACAAACAAATTTTTCCTAGAATTTGTATGCATAGTAATAAAATATCTCTGTTAAGAAGTAGTAAAAGTATCAAACAATCTCTTAATGTTTTCTTAATATAGTGCCCTGAGGAAAGTAGAGGGTTGTGTTGAAGTAACTTGCTACAATCCTCACTGCCTAGAAACACGGAGTTTCAGTGAAATTCCAAATACAATTTTTTTCAAGTAGCATTGCAGTGTGTCACAATGACACCAAAGTTATCTTTTAATATTGATGTGTTACATTAATGTAAGCTAAATACCTACAAAGAGTAGGACCATGCTATTTAAAGGAATATGGGACTTTCAAAACTAAAAATTCTATCAGGGAAAAAAAATGTCCATTCAGAAAAATAATGTTTCTGAATTTTAAAATAATATTTAATATCCAGTTTGGGTATTAAACTGGATATTAAAAATTATTTTAAAACTGGATATTAAACATTATTTTAAAATTCAGAAACATTAAATAAAATATAACTGAAAAAATATTCCATGAATTTAAAATGTCCTTATTATATAAAAATCAATATCCCCAATAACTCTAGATTGAATCATTTTAAGTTAAATCACAGCTAAATTTCTGTTATTAAAATCATCAAGTTCTAAGAGAATATTATAGTATTATTCTATTGTGTAAAGCACAATAAGAAAGACTATAAATCAAAGCTAACATACTAAAACTAGGCATCTTAAAAATAATACAAGGTGAATCCAGTAGATGCTTATTTTTTATGTAAATACTCTTGATTCACTTTTACACAGAATAAAATGTGAGTGTTTTATATGCAAGATTAAGAACGTACGTAATGATGTATGTAATGGAAATTTGTAAACATCAGGTGTTTGAGAAGGGAAAATTTACATAGAGAAATAAAGCTTCAAGCATCAAAGAGTAAAACTTTGATTCTATGATATAGAGAGACTTTTAGGGTGCCTAATGAATTTCCTCAAGGAATCTTTCTTTCTATCTTTTTTTCTTTCTTTGGGGTGTGTGTGTGTGTGTGGTACTGGCAGTTGAACTCAGGACCTTGCCCTTGCCTGGCAGGCACTGTGCCACTGAGCCATATTCCCAGCCCCTCCTCAAGGAATTTTTAAATTTGAATGATTTGAGTAAATGCGATTAAAACTTCTTACTCGTTAGATGTAAATATATTTCAAAATATGAATCTTTTCTGTAAGTAGAAATTATAAATGAATATAAAACATTTCTAAAGAACTGTAATTATCCTTCCTGGCAACATTACTGTACTGTTTTTCTGAGCAGTTTGGTTAAATGTTAAAAATAAGCATAAATCTAAAATTGCTTAAATATTATGTTTTTAATATTTAAATTTTTTATTAGGCAACTTTTTTGAGGAAATTTCACATAATGATTAGCAAATATATGACCTGATAAAACTTAGCTGTTAAGTATATTTATTTTAGATGTTAAATTTATTTAAAATGGTATGATTATAATTTTAGTCAATGTAATTTTTTTAAGATGGAATATATTAGGAGAATGAAACTTCTATCTGGCAGAGAGAAAAAAGGGGTCCCAAGTGATTTTCCCTGGTCAATGTAATTTGTGATATGAATAATTTTCTTTAACATTTTTATTTTTAAACAATTAGTTCATATGTAAAAGAAACATAATAGCTTTGTAATAGTAAAATATATCTTGTACATCAGGAAATTCTCAATAAATTTTTTAAAAATATTCATTATTTATAGTTTTAGAGACATAGATGTTTAAATAAAGGTCTAAATACACAGTGATACAAATAATATTACAAGTTTTCATATGCAAATTTGTTCACTAAAATTGATACGTGTATTAACTTATTTAATTAATTTTGCATAATTATTTAGGGTTATACCAGATATCTTTATAGTCTTAAATGAGATATAATGATATTTAGATAATTTCACAATCTGTCTTTGGTGAAAGAAATATTTGAACATTAAATTAGTGAATGTTCAACCTATTTGACAGACTTAAATACACTTTTGAAGACATAAACTAAGAAACAGCAAGATGCAGCTCATCAAATTTTCATTGTTGCATTTCTCACAATAACTCATACAAATAGCCTACAAATATATGAAAGGTTTTTCACAATCTCTTTTGGGAAAATGTAAATCAAACTTCAGTGTAGTAACATTTTTGCACCTGTTACTGTGATTAGAGACTACAAATGGTGGAGATAATGGAGAGAAAAGAGAACTCATGAATGCTTTTGCTGGTAATGGAAATTTATATAGCCATTGTGGAAAACATGAACATTTCTCAAAAAAATTGAACACAGAAATATCATAGGATATTGAAATCCTACCACTGGGTATATATAAAAAAGCCAAAAAAATATTATTTTGTAGATACTTGAAATAACAGATTCATAACTGAACTCAGAAAAATAAATACAATGTATAGAACTGACCCAAATGATGTCCATCAATGCATGACTGAATAAAGAAAATGCATATTATATATATATATATATATATATATTCTCATATATGTATGTATATTTAAATATGTACACACAATGAAATGCTATTCCTTTATTACCCTATAAAAAGAATGAAAGCATTTTTTTCACTTGCAACAATACTGATGTACGTGAAGAAAAGTATATTGTGATATGTATAGAATAAACGCTAAACAACTTTATGCACATGTGTAATCAGAAAATATTGATTTCATAGAAGTTGAGAGTAGAGTAATAACTGACAGAGGTGTTTAGCTGTGCAGACAGGTGACTATAGATTAATAATAGAGCATTGTTTCTAAATAAGTAGAGGAGACTAATAAGCCACTTATCACAAGAAATGAAAAAGTTTAAAGTGATATATATGGTAATTAGACTGATTTTTACACAGTGTAGGATATATATATGTATATATGTATATATATATATATATATGATTAAAATTTTAATGTTTTACCCCTCTCAAAACTAATTTGATACCATAATGTCCAAAATAGTCGTTAGGTGGTAAGTTAAGTAAAAAAGAGCAAAGTTGAACATGCTATGACTTCCCTAAATGAAAGTTATCCTACAAATTGTTAACCAATTTTTCTGAATAAAGACCAGTCATATACTAAAATTTTGACTTGTATCAAATAATATCATATCTAAATAAACTATGATAGTATGAGCATATATAAAACACAATAGCAAAAGAAGAAAATTTTTTTCAGTTAATTCTCATGAAAGGAAACTTAAAGCAAGAGATAAGGTGCAGTCAAAAGCAAGAGTTGTTTGTCACTTATGAAACAAACGCAAAGCACTGAACGTTTAGAAACAAGATTTAGAAATACTTAGGATCAATAACTACTTTTCACCCATTGTTTTCTTCATTTGCAGCAAAATTCATATATTATTTCCACCTGACTGCCCAACCATTGTATGTTTAGTGTGTAAAAGAGGAGACAAATGATTGTATCTGGATTTTGTGGATAGCCTTTTTCATTGTACAGGCATTATACATAAAAAAAGAGATTTATTTGTATTTAAACTCGATCTTATTAGTTGGTGAAACTAAGGTTCTTGACTGAATATTTTCATGGAATAAGTACTGTGAGTGGGTCACTGGCAGAGAGGTATTTCAATAATGAGAAGGATGTAAATATTTGGGATTCAGAGATTGTTCTATGGCAGACAGACGAAAGAGCTGCACCCATGAGATACATTATTCTTGATAGTCACGTTTGTCTGATTTTCCTTTCTTTCAAATAGGAAGGGTTTATAACCGGTTGCTGATGAATAAAGCATGACGAGATAATAGGCGCACGCAGTTACACATACATGATTGGGTTACATAAAATGAGTAACCCGGGTTAGGAAATTTTCTTCTTTGTTAATTTTGCCTTATTGTAATGTATAGAAAGGGATATATGGCAGGAAATGGATTTTAATCAATACTGTGATTTTTATTTCAGTAACCTTCGAGTAACTGAATACCGCCAGCACTCACATGATCTTGGAAGTGAATCGTTTCCTCGCCAATCATCGGATGAGGCCACAGCATCTGATGACACATCCTTTTCACTTTCTAGGGGCCTGAAAGATAGGACGCAATGAACTCCCATTCCCAAACTCTGTTCCACAGGCACTGTAATGTGTTTTGTTTTAAACCACAGAGGGTGGATAGTTTTATGCAGAAAAAAGAGTAATTTTATTATTATTGTTGAAAAATCATTCCTAATTTCATATATCCATGTTGCTCCCATGAACAAATAGAAGGGAAAGTTAACCAAATTGATTTTTTATTTCACTTTTCACATGTTGGAGTGCAAGTTCAGAGATTTATGTTGGCTGGGAGGGGTCGATGATTGAAACAGATTCATATCCTCTTTAAACATTTTTCAATTTTATAAAAACAGCAATTTATTTCAATTACTTTATATCTCACAGCAAGTATTTTAATTCAATTAGTTTTTGGCAGGAACCTCTGGATTAAGAAAATAAATTCACGATGAAGATGTCTAAATTGCAGAAGTTGAAGATAGCAAAGTCCATTGGGATTACCATCTAATTATCTTCAGACAGGAATTTCTCTGTTTAGAAATGCTTGGAATGAATGAATGTAATAGTGATGCGCTGTCACAATAGCACATCTTTACCCTCTGTCTTGACATGCAGTTATAGTATGTGTTTACAACATAAAGCCATAACTTCTCTTTTTCTAATAGCCTAAAGATCTTTCCAAATTACATTATCAATGTTTATATGACAAGATGTAGAGATTGCTGAACAACTGAGGCTAATTCTCTAACGATTTATAACCAACATCCATGATTTAACAGAAAATCAGAGGAGAAAGTGGCATGAATAATCAACTAAATGACTATTATAAAGAGTCCTTAATGGTACAGTCACACAAAATCAACCTCCCAGAATGTTGCGTATAGAAAAAAATGCTTCACTTGATGGGAATAATGAAACAATGCAATAAATTGAAAGGCATTTGTGGTTTTTGAATGACACTTTACTTTTATGTCATATGAAAGATCCCTTATTTTGCTGTCTGACTTTGGAAAATATTTCCTTTTCATCCTAAGAATTGATATGTTTATCCCTAAAATGAAGACAATAATGATCCATCAGGTAGGCTGATTTTGACTATATGAATAAATAAATGAATTATAACATCACTAAGTAAAATTACTGTTATCATTAATTCTGCCTCTGTAACTAATGAGGACTGGAAAATTAGAGATAAGAAGTTTTTCTGTAATAAATCTCCATGCAGGATAAGTAATGATGTTTAGAATTAATACTACTGATACATAACCTGAACACATCTTTGATGGATTATTTTTTTTTATTTTAAAGAGAATGAAACAAAAGAGGACAGATCTAGCAGATCAGAACAATGTAAGCAACATAGCACTTCACAAGACAATTGGTTGTTAACAGTAGCTATCATAATGTCTCTTTCTTTGAAATAGTTGAGCTTAGGTTTATACACAATAATGTCAAACATAGCAAAATACAATAAAACCACTCAAGAGAATGAAAGTATTATGAGGCATTCTGAACCAAATAACCGAAGATGAACAATGGCTACTATATTATCTCATTTTCCATAAAAAAATTTTTATACTATCATACATATTAAAATCCAATAAGACACAACATGATAGAATCAATGATAATAGAAAAACAAAAGCATGGTAGGACTTCAGAGCAAGATGATATTAAATCAACAATGGCTGCCATATTGTCTTTTCTTCAAAGTAACTATACATACAATCACATATATTAAGTTAATGAATTATTTTAATGAATGTTGACTGTGTCAATATGGAACATAAATGACTAATTTGCATGATTTTACATTAACATGATGTCAAATTTTTCCTGTGTTAAAAATATTTTAAAAATCATTGAAAGCATAACCTTATAAAATGATTTCTCTTATTTTAAGTAAGTACTTAATGGTCTGAAATCATAGTATTGGTATGACTGAAATTTGAATCTGATTTTTATGTGCTCTTTAAATACAACTTTCTTCTGCATGAAAGATAGAAAAGTGTGCCTAGACATTTGTATCTATGTGCTATTTTTATATAATCAAGTGCTTACATGGACTTTGGGGAGAAATTTTTTTCTAATGCCACATTATAATTTGAATTTGAAAGAGTGATTTATTGCATTCCTCACAATCAAAGTATATAGATGAACCAAGTTATATACCATACTCTTTAATCATATGAGCTACTTTGTGTTTTAGTCATATATTTTTCATTTTTCCCAACTATCTCAAAACATGAAGTGTCAAAAATATATTTACTTATTTTTCTGACTTTTGTATGTGTAAGTTTCTGGTATCTGTCAATCATTTTAAAAAAGGTATACATTTCTTCCTAATACTCATTTTTCCCTACAAACCACATAAAGATTAGACATTTATATTAATATATTACTACCATGTACTCTTAAAGACAATTAAAATTTCTATAATTTTCCTATACAAACTATTAGTAGAAAGGGGTTTTGCCTAACATAAAACATACATCTTCCTTTTTTATGTATATTAGTTATATTCAAATAGAAAAAAACTGTTTTTCATGAGATTAACATATATAAATATTAATTTCATTTATTTTAAAGCTATATTGATTTATAATTAAAATTTTAAAAAATTGACTTAATAAATTTCCACCCAATTTTTAGTAATTATGATTTCTCATGCTAATTGGAAAAATATGAAGATATGAATAGAATCAAAGCTTTACTGAAATTCAGCAAAGTGATTGGATGATGATGGTGCATTGAGTGACTTATTGTTGGGACATGGGTTTGATTGTTGTTGGATCATTGTAGGAATAACCTGAAAGGGTATATTCCTATTTGTATATATTCCCATTTCTCTCTACCTCCTCTTTTCACATGTTGAACACTTTTCCCTCTGTCATGCTGACCATGAATTCAAACCATAGCCAAAATAATCCTCTTCTCCCATTCATCAGGTATTTCTTTCAGCAATGAGAAAGTGACTGAGACACTTAGACTTTTAGAGTTTGAACTGGGAGAGTAGGACACCTGCATTGGGAAACTGGAACTGGCTTAGGATATCATTGACCATGTGGAGTAAATGGGTTGTCACTGGTAGGCTAGTACATGAGAGCACAGTTAGAGCACCAGGGAAAGTGAGCACCTCAGATTAGGGAGTGCGGTCCATTAATGGTATTTAGGGCAGAAACAGTAGAAGAAGAGCTGCAAAAGAGAAGGAGATATGTAAACAAATGAATGAATCCTATACTGTTTTATTCAAT
Source organism: Hydrochoerus hydrochaeris (assembly GCA_004027455.1). Lineage (NCBI taxonomy): Eukaryota > Metazoa > Chordata > Mammalia > Rodentia > Hydrochaeridae > Hydrochoerus > Hydrochoerus hydrochaeris. Next base: position 98,868 of record PVLA01005722.1, read on the forward strand.
TTACAGGCATCATTGTGAACACAGTTTATATATATGCAATATAGATATAAAAATAAATATGAATGTAAATATATATATTTATGTGTATACTGTGCTATACCATTTCTGTATATTAAAATATTTATGTAACATTGTCCTAACAATAGCAATGCTAAACCAAGAAACTTAAATTGATCCTCACTGCAATTTGAGCAACTAAATAAAAATAATGAATGGTGATCCATTAAACAATATGTTAATTTATGAATCTACACTAACATAGATGAATGAGTGAACCAGATTTTTATCAGTTATGTGATTTCTTAGGTTAAATTGGAAAAATAAGGAGATAGTAAGGAATAGAACCAAAGCAATACTGAAACTCAGCAGGGGAACATTAAATTCATAGTTCTATATTTAGTTCCTGGAGAAAGTTGTGGCAAGATGTGTTTGAGCAACCCAGCCCCTAAGATATTGATGACTAAAATCTCACAGCTTCTCAGAGTTGCTCCCCTTACTGCCTCTAGCTTTCCTCTGGAAATGTTCCACATTCCTGGAATCTCTACGTTCCTTTGTACTCAATTTCCACGCTCCTTTCAGTTTCATGCTTTTGGTTTCATGCCCTGCCCACTCAGGTTTACGCTGTGTAAAATCCAAAATCTACATTTGAAATCTGGGCAGAAGACTATAACCCCACAATTCTTGCATTTTCTTTGCTTAAGAGCCAGCACCATGTGGAGATCCTCGTGTTTCCCACAAGCTTGAGCCGTAATGAAGGCTTCCAGGGTCATGGTTGCAGCAACTCTCTGAATGTTTGGCTAACTAAGCATGATTAAATCACTGCCAAGGAAGCAATTCTCCAGCTTGCCCTTCTCCAACAGAGGCTCAAGGTCTTTATTCTCAAATGAAAAATTTACACATTTGAATCCTTGAGTCTGGGAAGGAAGGGGTCTTGCTGATTCCCGAGATGCCTGCAAACCATTTTCCCTATTGTGTTGATGCAAAATACTTGAGTTATTTTTAATACTAGTATTTTCATCAACCAAACTTTCTTTTTTCTCAACTTTATAGGCACTTTGTTCTTGCTCAATCTTCACACATTTCTGCTGTGCTGCTTGTTCCTGATTTTCACTATACATCTAGCTAAAAATAGTACGCAGTACACTAACCAAAGCCTATCAGTTGGGCAGCCCTGAAATTTTTACCACTGAGTTAATTATTCCATCACCTTTAATCACAGTCTTAGTCTCAGGACATGTGTATGATGTAGACAAATATTCTGTCACAATGTAACACACACAGCCTCTAGTTCAACTTCCAAAATGCAAGTTCCTTAGCCTAATTTTTACAACATGCATTTCTATCACCATCCTGATCTTCAGAGCTCTGTATAGTATTATCCATCAAGCAATTCTCATGACATTCTAGGGTGTATCTAACCTGCTTCTCCAAACATTTCCAAATTCCTCCCACAACAAGATCTTAAAGCTTCTAACAACATAACAGGTACAGGCACAAAATGATCCCACTTCAATGATATCTGTCTTATCCACTTTCTGTTACTAGTGCAAAATGCCAGATTCTCAGAACTTTATGGAAGTGGATATTATTTCAGCTTATGATTAGTTGACTCCAAGGTAGAAACTGTGTGAGAGAGCGATATGGCAGCAAAAAAGGTGTTCAATGGTGACAATCAGGAAAAAGGAAACAGAGTGATGAGGGAAAACCAGAATAAAATTAAGCCAGTCCAGGTCATGTGTCCAGTAACCTATATCTAACCAGGTCCCACTGCTTCCAAGGACATCCACCATAGCACTGCCATGGTTGGGTAACTTTCCAGATGCATGAGACATCTGAGGAATATTTTATATTTACACTATAACACTGAGCTAGGCAGCTACTGTCACCTCTGACATTTCTTGGATTTGGATTTCCTTAATCATACTATATTATAACCAGTAGCCCGTTCTAGGCTGTGTTTCACTTTTGAACATCATCATTCTTCTTCTTACCCCTGACTCCAGGTTTTGGAGCTCCTTGGCTCAACATCGACACAGTCATACACATAAACAATTGCATTAGTTATTGTCACCTCAGGCTTTTCAATTAAAGTGTTCAGGATGTGAAGGATACGAAAGGAACAATTCCTGTTTATGCTTATAGAGTGTATCACATTTCAGAATGATATCTGTGCAATGATTACAAACATTAAAGTTTGTATAACATTGATATGTATACAAGCATTAAATATCACAAAAGAAATATTTTGCATATAATTTACTCTGCAACATATATCTATGAAAATCTAATATTTTAAACAAATATGGCATTGTTAAAAAGATTGCATTTAAATGTAGCTGTTCAAGTAGTATTATTGCATTCAACATTTATTGCTTTTGAAAGCAATTTCTTGTATCATAAATATAGCAAGTCAGTTACTGATTTATAGTGGAAATTTAAAGAAAACCTTTAAAGTACAATCAATAATTTATATGTTAAAATCTTATTTTAATGACTTCACATAAGTTTAACGCTAACATAATAGTGTAAAAATACATTTATTTTTGTGTATATTCTTAAGTAAGGTACCAAATTAAAAAGTTTATTTTAAAGGCAATATTATATATATATATATATATATATATAGTTAAATAGTGATTAAATAACTTTAATCTCTATGTTTATATTACTTATGTGTCTGTTTAATAACTAGTTTATATGGTGCTCAATTTGATAGCGATAAAATGTTGACTATACCAGATATGAGTTTTAATTTCTGAAGAATTGTGAAATGAGTAAAAATTATATAAGAAACTATTGATGTAGATAATAAAAATAATGCTGGTCAGTTTGAATTACATGCTGTAACTTAAAAAGCCATAACTGTCTAAAAAATATTTACACTGAATTGAATAACATCAGCCTATATTCAGAAGGAGCCAGTGTGCACTACACAAATTTCTAATGTATAATAAAAAATTAAGAAGGTAGAGTTGAAATTTAAAATGCTATCACATTATTAGATACAGCAATCAATATAGCCATCATGTTTGGGAAACAGTAAAGGCCTCCAAATTGAAGTACTTGAGAGCAGCCTTGATAAATAGGTCTAAAATTACCAAGGAAGACTCATCACATTGTGTGTCTCTAATTTGTGCTTCATTAAACTGATCTGAAACCCCATCTAATTCATGGGAAAAACACTCAAAATATTAATAAAATGATATAAATAATTTACATGTATTTAGTATGAATGAGAAAATTTGACAGAATTGCAAAGTTAGGGTATGTTTTCTCAAAATAATAATAACATGAGTAATACAAGATCCTGAAATTATATACTGGGAGTATAAATCAAAGAAATGAAATCAATATGTTGAAAAGATATTGATACTTCTATCTCAGACTCTTGAATAGATGTCTGGGAATATCGGTAAGCTCCATTGTTTCTGTACAGTATGTTGTATTATTTATAAAACATAGGATAAGTGGTTTCATCACAAAGCAACTATGTGAAGGAATTCATTGTCAAATATCTTAATTTAATAATTTCACAATGTATATTAAAAGATGTTGTACACAGTGAATTATTTTGTCAGTTAAAAAAGCATGATATCCATATTTTTATAGGAAATTGTTTGTTTTGTCTTGCTATGTTTTGTTTTTCCCTCTAATACAGAAAGGATAGAAATACATGTAGAGACTCATGCATGCATAGCTCTCTACAGTCTCAATGTTTGAATATCTACTTTGTATGCTTCAATTTTGTAGCTTGAACAACTATTTCTAGGAGAACAATATGTAATTTATCAACTAGTGATTTCTTACTATTTATCTTTTTTTTGAAATTCTGTATTATCTCTACCCTTTACATGTTTTTTTTTTCCTTTTAAATTAAAAAAAGCATTTCAGGATTCAAAATTTCTCAAAGGTGGTGCTAGCAATAATGATACAGAGGGAAGATCTCTGCCAAATTTTCTAGCAAGTTTACTAATTCTTCTTCATTATCCAACAGAAGATAATCAGTATTTATATGTAAAGAAAAGATATAAATGAGGCTGTGGCATGGAAAAAGAATTTGATGATTTCAGTTCTAAGCAACTGAGATCTATATACAAAAAAAAACTTTCTTTGTATTACAGTATTTATAAATGATGTAGTCACAGAATATTATTTTTAGAATAATTGTTCATTATTTTTACATCTTTTAAAGGATTTTTGAAACAAAACATGAATTATTTTTATCATGAAAATTTTTATCTCCAATAAACTTTAAATTTGGATGGGAATGTATAATTTCTGAAATTAAACCACATGTATTAACAATTCTGTAAGCAGAAGGTGTAGAATCTAGTGAGTGAAAGTCTGTCTATGCCTGGATGAACAACAGAACTGATGCATGAAGTGGCAGGGAGGTGAGAATTAAATCCATGCAGGATGGAAACTAGCATGGAAGCTAGATTCCAAATAAATGAATGATTAAAAGTGAGACCCTGGGGGTACAAGTTCAGGGCTAAAATGTGAGTTTCATGTGAACCTGATAAAAGATTTTTTTTTTTTTTTTGGCTGTAGCAGTGAGAAGGTATTTGCATAGTGGAAGGACCCACTAATTTAAGTAGTATTTAGTTAGTGTTGAGTGGCCAGCATACTGAAAAGAGATTCAGTACACTGACAAGAGACTGAGAATTTCTATACATAGTGCCAGTCACTGGCTGCCCAGTAAGAAAAATTAAACACAAATACTAAGAATAATGGATGACTTATTTCCTTGACTGAAAAGAGATTTACAAGCATAGAATTAGGTAAGTGAATGTGCTAGGCAATGTTGATGGTTGAGAGGTGCAGCTGGCTAGCTGGCTAGATGTGGAATATTGGTGAGCTCTGTGTATGTGACTCCACACCACCCTGCTCTTTGTGAGGGTAAGTGTGCAGCAACATGACCATATTTAGACTTACTCCTTTGTTCGAAAAACCATTTGCCATGATTATTCATATATTAGGAACATTTTAAAAATGGACAAGAAGAGGAGAAATAATATCCTATTCTAGGAAATATCTGTGCCAGAAAATAAGGTAAAACTCAAAGAATGTTTAAGTCATTGTCAGTGTCACAAAAGCCGGTTGAAAGATGTTTTACAGGCCCAAAACAGGGAATTTTGTACATCAGATAATAATGTAACTGCCTATGAGTCACTTGCAATAGGAGTGCATCATGATTAAAATTACTAAATTAGCATTGATTGAATATTAAAGTTAACTAATTGAGAATGTTAAGCATGAGAAATTCAACAGGTCATTTAGTTACTTCATCAAATCTGGAAACATAATATTAAGTAGAAAAAAAATTCCTGTAAAAATCAAAGATTATTTCAGTGCCCCTCATATACAAATTCAACAGATGGGCTGCAGTTTTAGTAATGTTATAATGGAGACAGAAATGGAAATTACCTATGATCTACTGGAATTCTGAGAACAATACCATCTTACAGAGCCATTTGCTCCAGACCCCCAAAAATGTCTTAAAAGGAAGAAATCATACTCTGTGTAACTCGCACCTTTCCAAATGAGAAACCTTAGGTGAAAAATGTTGTGTTGTGATAATTTGGTGATCAGGATACATGCGTTTAGGTACCTTCACACTGGTGGAATTCCTTCTTACACTAGCTCTAATGCAGGCCCCAGATTGCATTAAATATTATTATAAAACGTATTGTGTTTATAAATTATGGTGTACAACATCTCCAATTTTCTATGTCAGGAGTTAGGAAACAATATGTGTGTCTTGGCAGGAAAGTCTACAAGAAAATGAGGAAAATATTTATATGGTGGTAGTGGAAGTCTTTTATATTGTTTTGCAACTTTGCTGTAATTATGGAAATATTCTAACATAAATTTCATACTTTAAATTTACATTAATACCTTTTTGCTGAGTGGAACTTTGTTCCCAAACAATTTACATAAGTGTAAGCCATTAATCAAGGAATAGGTTTGCTATATGCAATCCAGTTTCTCCTCTTGGCAGAAAAAATCATTAATATGGCTTACCTATGTTACACAGATATATACACATATTTGAAAAATCCAAGAATATAAAATATAACTTCTTGCTATCATATAAACTAAAACTTATATGAACTATAAATGCGAGCTCTCAATAAATGATGCATTCTATCCACCCAAACTAATGTATTCATAAACATTCATTGTCACATACTCCCTTTTCCTCAGTATAAGTTTTCTTATTGCTAGTTGAACTTTTCACCTCCACTACTTACTTAAGGATTTCATTAATATTAGTTCATCTCACTTCATTTTTATTCCTATATTAAACGCAGAGATGGAAAAGTAAAGCTTTACGTAAAGCAGTGACCAAAAACATGCATTTAATTGCCTCTAGTTCTTTCTGGGCTTCAACAAGACCATTTCCATATACGGCAGTATTGTTTATCATTTTTAATGCTGACTTGAGGATTGCCAATATAACTGGATTTATGCTTCTGCTACCCTTGCAATGAAAAAAATGGAAAAGTACACATTTACACAGATAGGCAGTAAGGAAAATAATGTAACAGCAAAAGTTTGTGCATATTCTTGTAATCAGAAGTCCAAGTTATAAACAGTCATTGCATAAAAAGTGCATGCACATTATTTTACAGAGAATTTTTAATGGGGATATGAACATATTCTTATACTGTGTGTGTTCATGAACTTGAAGTGTTTAAATTCATTTAGTCCAATGTAACTTTTAATCACCGGATCAAAGTAATCTATTTAATACCGAAACTCATTTGTCAAATAATTCCAGAGTTGTTAACTGAAATACACATGGTACAATATAAGCATAGTCTGCATTTCAGAATTTAGGTAATTTTAAAAGTGAAGAATCTCATGAAACATAATAACAAACCTAGAAATAAAACTAAGGATTTCACAGAGAAAAATTTTACTTGAGGACTTCAGACCAAAGCAAAAACTGTTTCAAATTATATCATCTGCTCATTTTCTGTTTTGCTGTTTTGTTAGTGTTGCATGTTAAGACATGAATGTGATCCCCACAAGTACAATCATGCAAACATTTTTGATGGTTTATTCAGCCCTCAGTCCTTTCTACTTCCTTCCTGCTTCATCTCCGTAACAGATGCTGTTATATTCTGCTTTATTTTTCTTTTGTCTTTTTTTCATATTTTGCAAAAATACATAAATAAGAAAGTTTTCTTGCTGCCTCTTTCTCTCATTACTAAAGCAAGACTCTTTGCTCTCTTTTAGTAGTAATTTACTAATAAAGTGGCTCAGAATTATTCAGTGATTGGTCTTGCAATTTTATTTATGCATTTTAGGCTGTAAAATACCCTCTGATTATCACTACAATTAGATGTCATGTTATAAAAATTAGTATAGTCTTTTTATGACATATTTATAAATTTTATAATGTTTTTCCTTTTAGTCATGGTTGTTGTTTAATGTTAGACAAGTTGACTGAAAAGAAGCTTTAAAAGTTTTTGTGTTAATTTAGATGTAATGATGATTCTAAGATAAGTAATTCTTGGCTAATGATGTATAAGTAAAATATGCAATTAAACCATTTATAATTCTGAACAAAGTATATTCTTTATTATCAGGAAGTGGCTTTCTTAAAGTTTACCTAATAATACATATTTGCAATTTGTGGTTCATTTTCTCTGCTTTTTTCATTAGTGTTCTAAAACTCCTAATTTATTTGTGCACTAGTCTCTCAGTGCTTTTGTCATCACATTTTGCTTCATAATGTTTATTGAAATATTATGTTGTACATCTATATCCCTATATGGTGATATCAATGTTGAAGATTGAAGCCTTCAGCATTAAAAGACATATGTTTGTAAAATTAATCCTCTTTATCTTTAATACATTTTCACTTGTATGTTTTTGCTTCCCTGTATTTATCTTTATTTTTAAATTAAATTTATAATTGAGTCTTTGAATGAGTACTTAGCTGATTGTCTACAAACTGATATGCATTTTATATTCATAATTTGACTTTTACATTTATTCATAAGGATATGATTCTTCCCTGTTAAAATGTTCTTTAAATGTAAAAATGTTTGCATTGTAAGTGTAAGTGTACTTGTTGACTTAATCTTGTATCATCTCTATGTCTGTAGTAATATGTTTCCCATTCATTTTTTGATCAGATAATTTGTTAATTTTGATTGATGTACTTTTCCTTCATAGTGTTTTCTATGGTATGATCAACAATCTTACTTTTTTGTGTGTTTTCTACCTTTCATGCATTTTTATATTAATTTTTTTCATACATTTTTATATTAGTTTGATCAGTAAATAAAAGATGTGCATGTTTATTACTTTTCCCATTCTCTTCTTTGATTAGATCTTACAAATAAATTGAAAACAATAAGTGCTCTTTGGAGTTCAATTTCATATACTTGAACAAACTATCTCTACACTCCTCAAGAAGTGCTCATAATTATATAATCACCTACATTCTTGTTAGAACTTATGATTTTCTATGACTGATAACTGAAAAGCAGGTTGAATTTAAACACAATAATTCTTTTCTTGATGGTTTTAAAATGATCATTTTGCATTGCATTGTATGTAGCTCTTGACATTTGATGCAAATTTAATTCTCAAGTGTTTGCAAGTAATTTGCTTTTTGTTTATTAGAGGCCCTACAAATTTTGTCTTTATTATAAATATTATATTTTATACAGGTATGTCTTGAAATGTGTTTCTAAATTGATTATCTTAGATAGACTAGGAGCAGTTCAATATTAGCATTGAATCTTTTCACAAGTGGATTTTTTCACAAAAGGATTTCTTCTTGAATTTCAGTGTAATTTTAGTGTAGTTCAGTTTTAGTTCTGTTCAATCTTTCAGAGACTTCACTAAGATGTATATAACTCTTTTTGTTGCCTCATTTTCACCTCAATCACTTTTTTGTCACACTATTTTATTTGTTATGTAATCTAGTTTTGTATTATGCTGATAAATTTGGTACCTTTTTCAAACTGCCATTGTATTTTTGTTCACCTTCTCTTGAGTATCTTGTAATCAAAGTTTCATTTTGGTGATGAGTTCTATTTCTATGATTTTCTTCATGACTTCAATCATTCTCATCTTTTATTTTGTATATGAAAACTTACAGATTTTGAATCATTAACTGAAGCAAATTTTCATATTGTCATTTTTTCTGGAAAATATTTAATTCAACAGGAGTGGATTTTTATCTTTGTATGCTTCTTGTTATTTTGTTTTTAAGAATTGTTTGTATATAAAAGCCTATATTTTTATTTTCATTTTATACCTTTATTTATAAATAAAACTTTCTTTTAGTTTAAGCTGCTTTCATGTTTACACAAAATAAATGAAAATGTATGCTCAAGCAAAAATCTGCACTTGAAAGTTCATGATCCAATTATTCCTCACTGTGAATGCTTGAAACCAATCAAAATATCATTCAGTATGTGAATGAATCAATAAACTATTACACATTCAAATGTGGAATATTTAGAAATGAGATATTAAACCATAAAACAACATGATAGAAATTACACTACTAGGAGAAAGAAACTGATTTGTAAACACCACATCATGTATGAACTTAACTGAATGACAGCTAGAGGAAGTTAAAACATTGAATATCCTGGAAATATCAGTGGTTATTGAAGAGAAGCAAACAAGATGGACATCAAAAGACAGAGCAAAAGGAATTTTAGGGTAATGAAAATACATTAAAAGCTTGGATAATTTCTGTTCTTGAGCAATTGGATTTGCAAACAGAAATATCCAGGAAAATTTTGCTCCCATTCATGAACTCCATATCAAGTGAGGATCAACACTGTGGCCAACTTGTCCATATGAACATGCATTCCACCATCTTCCCCACAATCATGGAACAAATGAAGTGCTTGAACAAAGGCACCATGGTATTACATATGACACAATGGTGAAAGATACATGTGAGAATACATATTTGATCAAACCTATACAATTCACAACACAAGGGTGAAATCAGGAAAACAACATGCTTTGGATGACAATAATGTATAACTGTTCACCTATCAGTTGTAACAAGGTTACAGCTGCGATGGGACATGTTGCTAATGAATTACCCTAGATGTTCTGTACCATACATTTATTATTTTTTAAAAATTTTTATTTAAAGAGGGGGGAAGCAAAACATAATAAAGGGTAGAAACAATACAGAATTTCAAAAAAATAAACAGTAAGAAATCACTATTTGATGATACATTACATATTGTCTTTTTGGATATAGTTGTTCAAGTTACAAAATTAAAGCATACAAAGTGGACATTCAAGCAGTGGGGATGCAAACAGTTCTGTTCACTGATCCAACAAAAACTTAGTAACATGGTTATCAATCCTACACACTTAAGTATACATACAGTTATCTCATTTAGAGCACTTTCTTTTCCTCCTCTTGCTTTTCAAAAAAAATTTTATTTAAAGAAAAAATTTTGAAACAGAAAGAGGGTAGAAAAAATGCAAAATCTCAAAAACAAAAACAAAAAAAAATAGTAACCAGTAAAAAATCACTAATTGATAATTACATACTTTCTTTTTGGATGCAGTTGTTCAAGATACAAAAGTAAAGTCCACAGAGTGGACATCCAAACAGTGAGACTGCAGTCACTTTTACTTATCCATCCAACTAAAACTTTAGCAACATGGTTATTAATTCCACACACTCAAACATACATGCAGTTATATCCTTTAGAATACTCCTTTCCTTTTTTTTTCTTTACAATAACTATAATCCATTCTCATAAACTACTTAGAAGTTCTACACATGTATAAGTCTCTACACATATGCATGCCTTTCTGTATTAGAGGGAGAAACAAATCAAAACAAGTCAGCAATACAAATTGCTAGAAAAACACAAAATAAAAAAACATACAAAAACACAACACTAGGTGATCTAAAGTAGTCACTATGATGTCTCTTGTTATTTTCAGTAAAATTGTCTATATCATCAAATATAATATAAACTTATCATTGCTTTACACTATTAATAAAATCTAAACATTGGAGACATTATAAGACTTCAAAGGCAGTTAACAATCAAACCAGAATGGGTATCCTATTGAATCCTGTCATTTTCAGAGTAGTTGCCCCTACTCTCAGACTCAACATTCTCAAGCATACCAGATTCAAATAAAATTAGTCAAGATAAAACAGTGATATAACCAGTTTTCTCTGTCTTATCTCTGCCGTGCTATTTTTCTGTTGTGATTTTTTTTTACTTTTCTCCATTCCACTGTCTGCCCTTTTCTTTGAGGCCTTTCTACCATTATTTCTGGAACCCTGGTGATTTTCTTCTATCTCTCTAGGATGTCCTTCAGTATTCTTTGCAGGGTTGGATTGTTGGTTACAAACTCCCCAGTTCCTCTTTGTCATGGAAATATCTTGTCTCTCCATTAATTATGAGAGACAGTTTTGCAGGGTACATCATTCTGGGTTGAGGTAATTTTGTTTCAGAGCTTGGAATATTTCACTTCAAGCTCTTCTTGATTTTATGGTTTGCATTGAGAAGTCCTCTGTAATCTTGATGGGTTTTCCTTTATAGGTAATCTGTTTCTTTTCTCTGACCACTTTTAATATTCTGTTCTTGTGATGGATTTCTGGGATCCTGATTATTATATGTCTGGGTGTAGATCTGTTTTGGTTGTAGCTGGCTGGAGTTCTGAATGCCTCATTTATCTGAACTTCACTTCCATTACCTATGTTTGGGAAGTTTTCCTTAATTATTTCTGTGAATAGATTTTTTACTTCATTTGTATTTGTTGCTGCATCTTCATTCACATATTTTATTCTTAGGTTATAAATCCTCTTGTCATCTTCTATCCTTTGTATCATTGCTTCCTGGTTCCTTGTTATTTTTAAGAGCTCCTTCCTTTCACAATCATATTTTGCAAATCTATCTTCAAGTTTTGAAAGTTTGTCTTTAGTTTCTGTTAAAAGGTTTTGCCAGGTTTCAATGGAGGTACATCTATATAATAAGTTGACGGATTTCTTTAATAAGTTTGCTTTGGAAAGCCCATTACTTAAATCAATTTATGAAGTGTTTTGAATTTCAAATAAGTATTTTTCTTCTGTATTTGCAGTAAATCTCTTGAAAAGAAATCCATATTTCAGTTGGGAACTGCCTATGATACAGTTTCACTGAAAATGCAAGGCCTTCAACAGTTAGATTGGAAAAACAAATGCACTGACTCCAGAATATATTAATTGGCTAGAAGTCATTCTTAATGATTGTAGATTTTGATGCCAGACTATGAAATTCACTTTCAAAGAAAGCTGGAGGAAGTTTGCCTGCTTTATTGTCCTCTACAAATTATATTTGTTTTAACAGTTTGCTTTTGTTTGTAAATGGGGAAATGTACACTTACAGCAAAAAATTTAAATCGGGATTAATTTGAAAGACAAAGAAGCAACACTTTCTAAACTTTGGCAAGAAATTACTCCATCTAAAAGCCCTAGCCAGCAAAACATAAATATTACATTAATTGAATTTAGAGTAAGACAAATAAATGCCTCGTAAAGAAAATATAATTGTTTCAGAAAATTATTCAGAAATACATCGTGAAAATTAAGGAAATATGAAAAACAAACCAATGGCTTGTGATAAAATATATCATCACAGAAAGTGTCTTAACAACTTTTGACCTATTTATCAATTTCCCAAGAAAATTTAGTTACAAAAAAACTTGTATCTTACAATATAATGATCATGATTTTTATTTGAATCCATTCTTGTTTTTAATGGGGAATATAAATCAAAATATATTAAAATGTATGTTATAACTCCATCATTTTTATACTGGAACTTTAATTTGTTTCTGTAAAAATGAAATTCCTCCTATACATGCAGTGTAAGCACACTCAATGTAGTACAACAATAGTACTTATACCTATGCTTACAAAGTAGTTAAGATTAAGTAAATCCTGCACATAAATTTCCTAAATTCTATCTATTCTTAATATAAGCTTGTCGTACTTTGTCCTTATTCTATCATAATTATTATTGTCATATAATTTAAATAGTGTTTGTAATATTTAGTATATCTAAGATTCATTTCATTCCACTGTTTACCTTTTTCTACTTTTGTAGAGTAAAATAGAGTTTACCAAATTACAATGTTATACAAAGTAGTTTATTTTTTGAAAGAAGTGACAAAGGTAATTGATTCAACTATTGAAAATCATAGTAAGATTGAAAATGTTAGTATTAACATTTTTATTTGTCATTTGAGTAGAATGCAAATTCAATGGTGGTATTATTAAAATAATGAACCTTTTATTTATTAAAATAATGAACCTGGCAGGTAAGAAAAAGGAGCATAATCTTAGAAGATAAAAATTAATGAATTAATGAACAACTGCTTTTAAACTGATATAAGCAACATAAAAAATAACAAAGAGAGCACATCAAACTTGGATTTTTTCTTTAATAATTCTCATCTTTCAGACTAGGTAAGATCTTCCTACTATATGAATGAATTATTTCATGTTATACTTCAGAAAAGTTTCTTTTTTCAATAATTTTTCTTATAAATTTTGCTCAGTGTGTTTCCAGAATGAAAATGTGAGTTTCAAGAGAGCGTGAATTCAAGAGAGCTTCATGAGAGCAAGTTGTGAGAGTGATACAAGAGAAGAGTGGAGAACCCAGGACATTTAAGACGCCACAAATATGGAACATCAGCTGAGGAAAGTCTGCAGGAAGTTGGTGAGACTGTTCCATGAGAGAAGCTATTAGAGAGCCCTGGGGTGAGACCCGATCCCCTACAAGGTGTTACTGTGCTCAGTGAAAAGAAAGAACAAGAGAAAATGACAGTGCAACAGGAACTGGAATGACTAACTTTTCATGGGGAACAAAAAGCCATGAGGCAGCCAGAACCTTGGTATCAAATGATCACATAGGCACTGAGGAAAATGGTGAGGGGATTGTGGCTGGATGTACTAGACTAGTGACTAGGCAGGCCAGGTTTATAAAAAAAGGAACAAAACATTCTTGTGAGAGGGATGAAACAACCAGATACAGGTTGTGGTTAGTGGGTAACCTGTTTGGAGCCAATTCTGGCAAATAATTTTTTCTGCATTCACACAGACCTCAGCAGAAACATCGTCTCATAGCTTAGCCACACAGTTTCCCAGCCCTCTTTTCTCTGGGTTCATTTGGGCCATTGGCAAAAAGCAATTCAAGCCTGATACCACTTACTTGCTGTCATGAAGATATATGTAGTATATAGCCTTAGATAGACTCCCTAATTAAACTGAAAACCAATTTAGGGAAGTCACCTCTATACAGCCTGCACTGCTTCCTAGTAAGCACAGTCACATTTGGGCCTGTGGGAGGGTGATGTGGTGGTTACTCACAAGAAGCCATGTGGAGTATGCAACAGGAAAACACACAAAGGCCCAAGCCCTTTGGAGCTCAAGTGTCATGGTTTCTCAGTGTGGCAGTCATGGAGACACAGTATTTAATATTTACTCTGCTGGGTTCCATTTTTTGCTTTGGTCTCAGTTCTTTCTATCCCCCTGTCTTTCTTTTTGGGATGGGAAGGTTTATACTGTGCCATTATATGTAGAAGTGTTTAACTTTCCCTTTTATTTTTACTCAGGCTCACAGCTGAGACTTTACCTTATGTCTAAGAGGAGACTTCAGACTTGAACTTTTTAGCAATCCTGAAGTTATTAACACTTTGTTTACTCTTAGCAAAGGACTAAATGCATTTTGCATAAAGAGATATGAATACATCTTTTGGCAGCTGAATTAAATCAGCTGAGCATGGATGTTTCACCTGTGGAAAGTTGCCAGTATAAATAGAGATATGGAGAAGGACAAGAAAGGCATTAAGGCATTAAGGTGTTGAGACATTGAGGCACTGAGGCGTTGAGGCATTGTGGGTTCTCCTATGTGTTGCTGTTTGAGCCATTAGGTCCTGGAGAAGCTCTGGTCCTTACATCGAGCATTGCTTCCTGGCTCCAGAGGGGAAGACATTTGCTGCTTGGTCTCCAGGCTGAACTCATCATGCTGGCTTCTTGGCCCTGGGTCTTCATCTGGACTCATGTGGGACATTGCTGTGGGATTCAGGCCCTTGGCTAAATACTCTATGTCTTTAGTGTTGTGGATAGATTCTTGCACTTTCATGTGTTAACTCTGGGTGACCATCATAAAAATAATATTATAAATGCCATGTCCTGATTCTAATTGTTTTCTGAATGACCCCTGACTACAACACCATGGAATCCAGGCCCCCAGCTGGATTTCCTAGGTCTTTAGTGTTGTAGACAGATTTTCTGCACTTTCTTTATATTTGACCCTTGGGTGAGCATTATAAATAATACTATAAATTATGTGTCCTGTATGTAATTGTTCGCCTAGCAACTCCTGACTATAACAACAGCCTCTTTGTTAAATGGTTCTGGAAAAACTGGTTTGCCACATGACGAAAGTTAAACTTAGACCCATGTCTTCCATCATGCATTAAATTAAATAAAAATATATTAGAGATATAAATATTGAGACAGAAGCACTAAATCTTAGAGTAGAATAGAATTTCTTATAGAGTAGGTAGAATTTCTTGTAGAGATAATTATAGGAAAAATTTTATAAACAAAATCCAGTCCAAAGGAAAAAAAATACAAGGTATGCACAAGTGGAAACTCATCTTAATAAAAAGTTTTTGCAAAGCAAAATTAAATCACCAGCAGAATGAGAAGACAACTCACAGGGTGGGAAAATTTTTTGCCAGTTGTTCTTTAGACACAGTACTAATATCTAGAGTGTATAAGGAACTCAGAAGTGTCATATCTTACCCCACAAAATTAAAACTCCAATCCAGTATCTGAAATGAATAGATACTTCTGAAATGGCATCTGAAATGAATAGATCCTTCTCAAAGAGTTATAAAGGGTAAATAAATATATGGCCAAATGTCTAACATCACTGGTCTTTTGAGAGATGTAAATGAAAACAACACTGACATTCTATCTCATGCCAGATAGAATGGCTATTATCAAGAAACCAACCAATAACAAATGCTGATGGAGTTGTGGGGAAATAGAAACTCTTCTGCACTTTTGGTGGAAGTGTAAACAGTTGCAACCTCTGTGGAAATCAATGTGGAGGTTCCTAGAAAACTACAACTAGAATTTTCATTTGACCCTTTCCCCTGTATTGTATCTTCTCACAAGTACTAAAAAAAATCATACTGTGGTGATATATGCACACCTAAGTTTAAGTAACACAGTTGTGATAGCTAAATATTGGAAACAGCCCAAATGCCCATCAGCTGATGAATGGATAAAAAAGATATGGCATTTTTACATCATGGAGAACTACTCTGCTAAAAAGAACAATAATCCTGAGGCATTTCTATCTAAAATGATGCACCTTGCACCTTGAGACCACACTCGTAAGTGACATAAATCATGCACATATGTTTAAGTATCACATTGTTTCTCTGATATGAGAAACTGAAAGTATAAATAAGGACCAAAATATGTAATGGATATTGGGAAATGAGAAGGAAATATTTTGATCCTTAAAGGATGAAAATATGACAGTTTCAAAAGTCTAACTGAAATTCTGATTAATATCAGAATATATGAGAAACCTAACTCTATATGATTTAAATGAGTAAAAGGCTTAAGTATGTATTTCTCAAAAAAAGATATACAAACAGCCAACAAATAATCTATGAAAAATGCTGAATATATCATCATCAAGAGAATCCAATTTAAAATCATAAAGAGGTATCATCTGATTCTAGATAGGATAATTATTTTTAAAAAGACAGAAGACTAGTACTGGTGAAGGTATGAAGAATTCCTAACTCCATTAGGGAAATCAGTGTCATATATTATTAAAATATTAAAAATAGTACTACTGTATGATCCAGCAATTTCAATATCGTATTTATACTCAAAGGAAATGAAATCAGTATGTAAAAGAGATACATCCATTGATAAATTAATTGCAACACTATTCAGAAAGCCAAGGTCTGAAAACAAACATAATGCCCATCAACACATGGAGAGTATAGAAAGTGTGACATATGCACGACAGAATAAACTCTGTCCATCAAGTAACAAAATCCTATTATTTGTGAGGTGAATTAATCTGGCAGCTATTAACCATGGCAAATACCACATTATTTAGTTTATATTTCATCTCTAAAAATTAATTTTAGGAAAATACATAATAGTTACTATGTTGCAGTACTACGGTAGGAAGGAGGATAATAAATGAGTACAGGATAGGAAAGATAAATTCTAGTGTTCTATTGCACACTAGAATGGAGGGTTTTTAATTAATGGTAATGTGGATTTCAAAGTATCCAGAAGGGAAAATTTTGAAATTCACCATAAATATTGATAAATATGTGAGATAAAAGATATCTTAACTATCTTTATTTGACAATTATTCATTTATAATAATGAATAATAGAATGCATCAGTAAATCCCCTCATACTTCATTTTTTATATGTCAATTGCAATTTTCATAATTAGAAAAAGATGATAGTTGGCTCACATATTTCCAAAATTCTAAAGAATTGCATTGCAGAAAAGAAATTTTACTTTAAACACAATAAACTTGAGAAACATATTTCCCATTTGAATGGTGGAGTAAATTGATTATTTGTATTAAAACTTCCTGTTTTCAAAACTGATGTTCTGCTAATAAGTTTTTATTAACAACATATTTATAATGTAGTGTTAATAAGTAAGAATTTTTTAAAAAAATAATAATTCATTTTATATGAACTGAAAGAGATGATGCAAGTGATATGTATCAGTTTGAATTCATCTACAGAGAAGCAGTAATTTCTCTCTCTTTGTCCCATTCTTTCTTTCTCTCTTTCTGTTTCTCTGTCTCTTTCTCTCTGTCAGTCTCTCCTTCTCTCTCATTCTCTGTGAAGAAATTAGGCTGTGTGAAATATGAATCCAGCTAGTGATGTCTAAAATGTGTAAGTCAGATGATTAGGAGAGTCACAGCAAGCCAATATTATAAGACGTGAGGTGAAGTTGTAGTCTACAGTGAGAATTTGTCCTAATTCTTGGAAATATTGTCTCTGAACTTGAAGTCTTTGAAATGATTGAATTAGGCCTAATGAGTTTAAGGTCATATAATCCTATAA
Source organism: Hydrochoerus hydrochaeris (assembly GCA_004027455.1). NCBI lineage: Eukaryota > Metazoa > Chordata > Mammalia > Rodentia > Hydrochaeridae > Hydrochoerus > Hydrochoerus hydrochaeris. The sequence continues at coordinate 117,013 of PVLA01005722.1, forward strand.
TTTAATCACACTGATTCATTGTCACACCTCAATTTCTAGGTTTGATGGACAAGTCAGGACAATACTCAAACCAAACTGATGCATAAAACTAAGAATACAAATCCAACCATTTTCCAACAACATGGATACGCATCTCTTTAATCATACTCAACAACCACATAAAGACAACCAAACAGCTAGACTTCCACCTAATGATAGTGTTATACTTGCAACTATACACATGCCAAAGCATTGTTTAGAAGTGCAAATCCTTGGATAATGTTCAGCATTTTTATACTTTAAATAATATAATGAAGCAAATTATTCTTATTTAAAAATTATACTTTAGCACAGTTTGAATTATATCTATTATCCAGGTAAACAAAATGACAATAAAATATTCATATTATTACCATAGAGTAACCTATTTCTATAGTTAATGTGAAGCAACCAACTCCCACAATTTAAAGTATGTATCTGTTGATTTTTCCTATCTGATTTGATTATAGCTTTTTTTCTTTTTCAAAATCCCACTAAGTGCTGCTACCACTATTATTAGTCTTTTAAGAACCAAATCCAGATTATTCCAAATTAATTACTTTTCTCTTCATGAAAATATGTCATTCATTACTTTCAAATTAATATATTTATTGATTAGTTTACCTTGTTATTTTCCAAAAAGCTTGAGTGCAATTTTAACATTTTTAATCTTACCTACTTAGTAGTGTGAACATAAGTTTTCATTCTTCATAATAGTGCATCAGGAATCTTCTGAAGGTCTTTCTGTGTGTAATTTTGGAGGCAGGATCATTCTATTGCAAATGATCATGTACTCAGGAATACCATGCATAGGGAGTTTGTAAATGCAAACTTCTCTGCCTACTTTTTGCCACCAGATTGGTTCTTGGAGTTCCCTTTGGGAACCAGACTCATCCTATCCATGGAGTAGGATCACCAACTTCTATCACCAACAAAGAAAAGTAATTTTCAAGATGCCTCAGTCAGAGGTTTAGAAAGATGTTTTAGGCAGAAAGTGACAGATCCTCCAAATGGCATGCGTATGCTCACAGGATGAGATGCATTTTGGTCCAAAGCTAGGTATTGATGACATTTAAGTAATGAAAATCTGCGGATTTTTTTAATCTATTCCAGTATACACAGGCTCAATTTATAGGTTACAGACAACAGAGGAAAGATTCATTTTGTATGGTTAATGTATCTTTATTTTTTTTCTTTCTTTATTTTTTTTTTTTTGGTGGTTAATATATCTTTAGGACTCTTAGATTTTTGCTTTTTGGAGTGAGTTTCCAGGAAGGAGCAAAAACAGTTATAATCTTGGGTAAATTTGACCTCTTTGTGAAATCATAACTTTCTTAATAGTACAACTGCAGTTTCCTTGTTTCAGTTCTACCTGTGTTTATTTCTTTTTTCCTACCTCATTGCTTATCCAGAGCTGTGGCACTGCCTCTATGATACATGTAGGAATTATTAATTTGACAACTTTACCCTTCATTTATACATTAACAATTATAATTTGAAAAGTATTAATATGAATGGTAATGATAAGGTACAGTTATGCAGTTGAAACATATTTGTACTAAGAAACTCAACTTGCATTAAAGTAATTATTTACAAATATGCAAATACCCACCTCTTTCTCCTTCTCATAGTGTAACAATACGTATTACCCTTTTAAGAATTTAGACACTTACAGTCAGTGTAATACTTGCATTAAAACACTTTAAAATAAAAATAAGTTGTCTAGATGCACTCTTTCTTCAACTATGTGCTACTAATATTTGCTTAGTCATTGAATCACTTTTTATTAATTTTCTAAAGCATATATAAATTTCCTGAATATGTTTTAACAAATAAGCTATTTTTTTTTCCTTCATGAGAAAGGTCATTTTGAGCCTTTTGCAATAATGTAGGCTTCATAAAAAAAAGCATAAGTGATGAAATAAAATATGTTGAGATATTGTTATGCCCTTCAGACTTTAGCCTTTTTAATTCTTCATCATTTATAAGCTCTCTTCTGCAAATTCCTTAATATTTTCTTTCAGTTAAGTAAGTGAGCATTTTAAATGAGCCATGTTGGAAGGAGCTGGCCAAAAACCTACTCTCTTTAATCTAGCCACATTGCCTTTGTTTGCATATCAATAGCCCATTTCTCATTTTCCCCTGTGCCAGGCAGAGCTGATCCAAGCACAAAGCTACTTTTGAATTAATAGCAGATGAACACTGAGGTCAGTTTAGCAGACTTTGAAGGAAAGAAGGAATAAGCTCAACAAGCAGAGGAAAAATCTGAAATATAAAGACCAAAGCAAAATCAGATTATATCTGGCACATTGCTTCAATTTCCATTTTGATTCTTATAGTCAAATGAACTTTAAATCTTTATTTTGTTTATTTTCCTGTTTTTTTAACAACTTGAACTAATTGAAGATATGCAATCAATGAATAATTTACCTATTTTTAAATAATGTCTCAAGTGATCTCCACATAACAAAGAAAAAAAGTATTCTGATACATGAATGTTAATGTATGAAAAAAATGCATGCTAAAAAGCATTTCTTGCTTTATTGTTTTTAAAGCAGAAATGTTTAAGACATACACACATGCACAGAGAGACACTTAATTAAACATTTTTAAGGAATCACATGAAAAATAATTAAAAGGAATCAAGTATGTTTTATTAAAAATATCTACAATATGATTTCAGAAGCATCCATTATAAAGTTATTCATAAGATATGTTACATTTCTTTTTCATGTTGAACAGTGCAAGTCTAGAGAAATAAATTACAATGATAATTGAAAGTGATTTGTGGACATTCTTTTGGATATAGTGACTTATGAGATCATTTAGTATATATTTATTGACTAGGTATTAAGTCAGGAGAATAAAGAGAAGCAATTATAGACATGTAATTTTAAGAGGAGATTTATTATATTGGCTTATGTGAGCAGAGACTGAATAGTCCCACAATGGCTGCCTGCACCCTGGTGAACTGGGGAAAGAGTAACTGCCAAGGTCAAGAAGACAGAATTCTCAGAACAAGAGAGGTCAGTGAGGCAGCCTGGTCTAAGGCAGAAAGCCTGGAGGCTCCCTGGAGTTTCACTGGTGCATGTCAAAAGGCTAACATATTTGGAGTCTGATGTCTATAAGTAATAAAAGCAGCCAAAATAACCCACTGCATAAAGAACGGTGGAACATGTACCCATGAGAGTTTCCTTTTTCTGTTTTCTTTTATCCATCATATCCTCAGTTAATAGTGTGAACCTGCCCCATTCATTTTACCCCGCACATTTCATTAAGCCACATATCATTTTCTCTAGAAACACTTTCAGAAGCACACTTAAGTAACTTCTAAAGTATTTGTCAATTCAGTCCAGATAACAACCAAGATTAACTATCAGAGTTATGTCATGTCAGGGGTATGACTAAATGTATGTTCAACATTTTTCATTGAGATTATATAACAGCAATTTACTCTTCTATAATAATATTTAGTCAAGAATAGTAAAAATAGGAGAAAAAAACCAAATACTACACTGCCATGGGTAATGCTTATATTTTCCAGGTTTACTATAATTACTTCAGTTTGGGATGAGAAGACTCAATTTATGTACAGGTCTTTGTTTCAAGAGTTTATCAACATCATTTCAAATTACCTCAGGTTGTACATTTTTGAATCTCAGAATGTTTACTTGTAATAATTTTAGTCATAATTATAATGACTTCCATAATTATAATGGCTAACCTTCTCAGCCCATAACATATTTCCATCCCTGAAAGTTGTGAACATAAGACATCATTCTGCTGTTTATATAATGTAATACACCACAGTTGATCTTAAAATACAGTGATTAGCCAATAAATAGGATTGATTCAATCATCTTAGAAATTTATGGAGATTTTTATTTAGCTACTGCCTGAAGGAGAAGACAAGGAAATTTAAAATACAGGGAAGACTCAGTGTGCTCTTGTTGCTTTTTAGATGGTGGTAATCTCTGAGAAAGAATAATGTATGATTTCAGGTTCCTATTTAACACATAGACATAGCAATCAGCAAGAAAATGAAATTGGCTATCAGTAGTAACATGAATGGTCTGGAAAACATTATTCCATCATGACATCCAGATACAAGCTTGGTGGATTGACAATTTGATTTTGATTTTTTTAAGCTCCTAGGCAGATAATTATTTAATAATCTATGCTAGATTTATGATGTATAAAATACTAGGATAAAAGTTTATCTTTTTAAATGATTGAATTTTGGTAACCTGGTTATAATAACATTAGAAATCGAATGCCCTATTTTAAAATATCTTGCAACCTCCAAAATAATTTTACTTTTAAGTCTTATAATTGTCACAGTATTCACTGCCACCTCTTTATCCATAAAGACTTGCTTGATTTGTACTGATGAATTCATATAATCATAAATTTAGTCTCGTTGATTGTAACTAAATAAAGAATACTTGAGTTGCCTAAATAGAGAAGATAATATACAGATTGAGAACACATGCTTTGTGGAATGTGTCATGGTGATCATTTTTTCCGTGAACAGCCATATGTATTCCTTTAACCCATAGTGCCCATTCAGTTCATCTGACATGCAGAAAAGCATATTCACATTAGAACTAAAAAGGTTAAAAAAAGAAAAAACAAAAACAAAAAAACCACAGGGATTTAACTCAGTGCTTGCCAGGCAAGTGTGAGGTCGTGAGTTTGATTCCTGGTACAAAAAACTGAATAGAAATACAGAAAGTTATTGAGGAAATGCCTATGATGGTGAAGATGGAGCAAGAGAACGCAAACTCTCAGACTACAATGTATTCTTAACAATTGGAACGGAAAAAAGAAGAAAAGTATGTTATTCGTGGTCTGTTGATCAGTCTCTAAGTGGTTTGATCGCTCTGATTCATGGAAAATCTCAGGCAAAAGTTGTTCAGAATGAGAAGGATTCCACTGGATGTATTTATGGTCTCTAATTAGTTCCTTACTGAGTTTTCTATTTTTGTGTAATCACTATATTATTTTAATCACTACAGATTGAAAAATTTTCAGCTTTGGTAAGGTATAATTGACAAAGATTATACATACTGTATTCAAGGTTTAAAGTGCGATGATTGAACTTACATGTTGTGCAGTGGTTACCACAATCAAGTCGATTAATGCATTCTTTCAACTCAGTTTCCACTCTGTGTGGAAGGAGACTGGTGACACTTCAAATTGACTGCTCTAGAAAATTTCAAAAGAAACAACAATGTTGTTATTCATATTCATTATAGTTGCACCTTAGGAAATGGGAGGGCATGGTTGAAGCAGCAGAAACTTTATAGATACTGATATTCAATGCTGTACTCTCTAATTTTGTTTTATTTTTCCTGTAACTCCTGATTACATCCATTTCTAGATGAATTTTAAAATCAACAGGGGAAACTTTTGCACAACTACAGCTGAGCTTGATTATATTCAACTCAAAATATAGAACAAAATTGAGACATGTAACAACTTTCTATTGTTATATTGCTTTAATATATAAAGATAGGATAATTATTCATCTATTTATTTAGATATACTTATGTAGCAAGATATATTTTCTACTTATTACATAAAGAACTTGTATATTTTACTAGAGATTTCTTTCTGGGAATTAAGACTTGTTTTTCATTATAACTTCCTTGATATTTCTCAGTGACTAATCAATATGACTTGTGTTTGTTATCTCTTCCATTGTTGGAAGAAGTTAAATGATAACTACCATGCAAAAGAGAAGCAGCTTAATTTGATTTATGGTTTTTGGAAATTCAGTCCATGTGAGTCCAGTTTCAAGGCAGAAATGACATAATGGGAAGGCATACTAAAGATAAATTTCTCAATTGCTGGAATTCAGGAAGCAGAGAGGGGAAGTGCCCATGAAAGAATACATGCTTCTAGATCATACTTCCAGTGAGCCACCTCCAAAATGTCTCTGTCTCCTATTTACACATTCATCAGTGTACTTGTCAATGGATTATATCACTGGTTAGAATAGCACTGCTGTGCTTCAGTTACCTTTCAAAAGCCCCATCTCTGATCATGTGAGAGACATTTTAGATCTAACAGTGGTGTGGCCCATTAAGAGTTACGCAGAAAAACAGAGCAAAAACTCCATCCTATCAAGAAAGTATAATATTAAATTGGTCTTATTTTCTTTGTGTTTTTTCTTTTAATAAATTTTCCAGTTGATGTCACTAGGGATTTTTGTAGAAATATCTGCTTAATAATTCTTTTATCATATATAAAATGATTTTTACAAAATGATACACACAAAATAAGGAACATATTATAAATGAAACACCAAAATCCCTTAATCTCTTTTCCTATTAAATTCAGGCTTTCAGTTTCTCTGAAACAATCAATGCTAGCATTTTGTTTACAATGAACTTTTGGCATTACTCAAATAAGCCACCACTTTCACAGTTATGCTATATTGCATAACTGTGGAAGTATTTTTCAATTTCTGTTAATACATCTAAGCTTTAGCTTTGAAATCTTTCTCTTTTAGCCAAAAGATATTAAAATCTCGAATAAGCATTCTCTTCAATAACTGATTTGATGATAATGTAGTGGCTACATAAGAGCCATCCAAAGTCTTCTGTAAATATCTATGTTTGTCCATGTTCTCCATCTCCAATGTGATTTAAGAGCTATTAGTAGAACATATTTTTAAATGCCCAGGTAAATTTTCTACAGCTTGTTAGGGGACAACATGCATAGTTTTAGTTATACATAAAATCATTGTCTATTCTTACAAAACATAGAGAAATGTCCTCCAAGAAACCAAAACCCTTAGTTATTAACTGTAGGGACTGGAGCTATAGCTCAGCCATATAATAACTACCCAGCAAGCAGAAGGTACCTGAGTTCAATCCCCACTACCCAAAAGATTTTTTTTTTACTGTGAGTGCACATTACTATTACATTTGATAATAATCATAGTTCCTACTTTAACAACTAAAGTCTGAAAATTTGGCAAACAAGTGTACCTCGTTTAATACTTATAAGTATAAATTATCTGAATAATTCAAATATTTTATGTATCTCATTTTTAAAGAGTTGAAACATGCAATAATGTTAAATACTACCTATGTACATTTCTTTTTTGTTTTACTTAAGGCCATGTTTGTATATTCTTCGTATTCAATGTGGCATATAAGGTTGTTATGAGAGAAATAAATGTATGAAAATCCTTTTAAATTTTTACTTTTAACATGAAATATACAATCAATTCACACAGGTAATATAAGTTCAAAACTGAAAAAGTGATTTCATTTTGAAATTTTATTCTTTCCTAAAATCCCATAATGGCATATTCCATTCATCAGTAGGAAGAATGCAGAGGGGGGTACCAGCCAGTTTTGGAGCCCATATTCGTATACAAATAGATTTTATAATCTGTGGCTTTCTCATTCATAGATTCAATCACACATAGGCTGGAAATATTTTTTAAAAATAGAAACAGTACTCTTCATGTGCATGCTATTTTCTTGCATGATGTTATAGCAATACTGTATAATGTTATTTATGCAGCAATTAGATTATGTGCATTATTATAAGTAATCACAGATTGTTTAAAGAATATGGGAGAAATATGTAGGTTTTGCACATATCAAAGAATTTTAAATAAAGCAATCCAGAGATCTATCAAATGTTTTATATGGATAAGGGTAAGGGAATGATAATATCAAAAAGATTTATTTCCTCATTAAGTTCAGAAATGTGTAGTATTATTCTAATTCTGAGCTCTTCTTTTGTTGTTATATATCAAATATACTTACTCTGATTTCTATTTTTGTGTTTACTCCTCAGTTTCTGGTACAAATTAATACATCCTGGTATCTCTTAACCATATTAGGTAATTTGGTAATGACTATTTGACAGCTCAAACAATTGTATTCATAATCAATAGCATATTTAAATAAACATGACCATCTTTCAATTTTGAAGTACAAAAATTGAAGTATATTGGATAGTTCTGCATAAAATGCTTATCACATAATTCAAAATGGTTTTCAACACAAATATAAACTAAAAATCTAGCAGAATTAATTTATAACTTTTTCAATGATAAAATATTCATTTCTTATTGCACAACCCAGTGAAATTTGTGATTCCTCTACTTTACCATAATTCTTCATTATTAGACTCCTAACTAACTGACAAGACTGACTTTAACTTGTAGAATTCATCCAACATTCATCCTCTCATGTCTCTCAGATCCAGAATAGCCCCAAAGGCTATTCTGGACAACAAGGAGAAAGCAGAAGGTGTCAAAAATCCCATATTTCAAGTTATATTTTAATGTTATACATTTGTTTAAAAAAAGAGTATATTACTGGTACAAAAACAGGTATGTGGATCAGTGGAACTGAAAAGATGTTGCAGAACAATCTCCAAACATACTTTAGCCATCTGAATTTTGACAAAGAGATCACAAACAAATGGTGAGGGAAAGACCACTTGTTTAATATGGTGCTGAAAAACTGGCTATCTACATGTAAAAGACTGAATTTAGATCCGTGTCTTTCACCATGTATTAACAAAAGTCAAAATGGATTAGAGTTCTAAATTTTACACTGAAAGACAAAATATGTAAAACTCTTGAAGACACAGGCAAAGCTAGGGAATCTGAAGAGAATCTCAATTGCACAAAGAATAAAAGCAAGAACCACAAAAGACATTATATCAAGTTAAAAACCTTTCATTTGACATTTCAAAAGAAGCAGTCAACCAACTGAAGAGAAAACATAGAGAATGGGGAAAGGATTTGTCAGCTATTAATAAAGATAATTAATATCTTGAATACTAAATAATATAAATTATTACCATTTTAAGTATTTCCAGAAAGTTTTAAAACCATCATATTACAGTGCCACATGAATACATATCCATGTTTATAATAGCACAATTAATAACAGCTAAATTTTTTTATTTAGCTTATATATTTTTGACTAGATAAATGAATAAAGAAGACATAGGCAGCGAGCAGAGCCTGGAATCTGGCCTCGGGCCCTGACTGCATGGAATCCCAGCACGCAGGAAAAAAATTGGAACTTTGCTCCTAGGCAGTAAGACCATGCCCTGTGTCAGAGACCACCTCAAAACACATGACAAGGATGGGGGCCTAACTGGGCCATGCCCAATGAACTGCAAGCAGTGAGCAGGGCCCAGAATCCCAGCACATGTGCCCAGAACCTCGGGCACTGACCATGCAGAATCCCAGCACATGGAAAAAAAACTTGGAACTTTGCTCCCAGGTGGCGAACCTTGGACTACATCAGATTAACTGTGCTAACTTGAAGGGAAATTCAGTAACTGCCTCACCCAAACAGAAGATCTTAGCAGGAACCAGTCTGTGAACCCCTAGATATACACTACCAACAGTTGACACTAGCGGGATTGAAAGACCAGACACCAGCATGAAAGAGGAAAATAGCAAAACAAAAAAGCAAAATGCAGTCTCAAACATCTAGTCCCCCAGGAGCAAGTACAGGAAACACTGAAATAGAGGACTTCAAAAGTAACACACTGTAAATCTCTGAAAAGGTAGTGAGTGAAATAAAAAAAACAACTCCATGAGGCTATAGAGGAAATCAAATTGGAAGTACTCTCTCATGTAAAGATAAAAATAACAACCTTAGTAAAGGAGTTGTTGAATGCAGCTAAAGAAGAAATAGAAATAAAAGTACAGGATCATGGGAAATTGATTGAAACTGTGAATGAACAATATAGAAAACAAGCAGGATTCATGAAACAAACTCAAAGAGACATCCAAGAAACAAAAAGTTCTATTCAAAGTGTGCAAAACCATTTAAGTGAAGCTGAGGATAGAATTTCGGACCATGAGGACAGGACAACAGATAGTGATCATGAAATGGTAGAACTTATAAAAACAACAAAGAAACATGAAATGACAATCCAGCAGCTTAAAGATGATGCCAAGAGCAACAATATAAGATTAGTAGGCATTAGTAATGAAGCAGGAGTCAATGCAAATAACATAACTAAAATATTCACAGAAGTAAAAGCAGAAAATTTCCCAAACATGGGGAAAAAAGCTGATATGCAGATAAATGAGGTATATAGAATGCCAAATAGTCACAACTAACATAAATCCATGCCCAGAAACACAATAATTAAGATCTCAGACATGCAGCATAAAAACAGAATACTAAAAGCTGTTAGAGAAAAGACACAACTCACCTATCAAGGATAGCCCATTAGATTCACAGCAGACTTTTCAGAACAAACCCTCAAGTCAAGATGAGGTTGGAGTGAGATATTTCAAACCTTGAAATAAAACAACTTTCAAACCAGACGGCTGTACCCAGCAAAACTTTCATTCAAATTTAATGGAGAAACAAGATACTTCCATGACAGAGAACAACTGAAGATATTCACATCCACCAAACCAACCCTTGAAAGAATATTGAAAGACATACCAGACAGAGATAAAAATGACCACAATCCCCAGAACAACAACAGAAAGAAACCACCAGGTAGGACAAGCAATTAAATAAGGGGGAAAAGCAGAAAACATTTACTGGAACATAGCATGGTAAAGTCAAGCCAGTACATATCATTAATCTCCATAAATGTAAATGGCCTGAATTAACCTATCAAAAGAAAAAGGTTGACAGAATGGATCAAGAAATGTGATCCCTTCCTCAGTTGATGGGCACTTAGGTTGTTTCCAAGATCTGGCTATTACAAATTGTGCCACTATAAACATGGGTGCACATATATCACTGTGGTATGATGTTGTCAGTTCTTCTGGGAATATGCCTAGGAGTGGAATACCTGGGTCAAAGGGGACTTCCAATCCCAGGTTTTTAAGGAATCTCTAGACTGACCCACACATTGGCTGCACCAGTCTACACTCCCACCAACAGTACAGAAGAGTTCCTTTTTTAGTACAATGAAGTACTACTCAGCTATAAAGAATGATCACATTGAGATATTTATAAATAAATGGATGCAACTTGAGACCATACTCATAAGCAAAATAAATCAAACTCACATGTATAAATTCCATATAGTCTCCTTAACTAAGAAATGGTAAGAGTACATCAGATTCTATGGTAATCATGGTTCCTTCCTCCTTATATTGCTTTGAAGCCTTATAATGTTCTTATTCATTGGTTGGAATGGTTTTATTCTATCTTGTTTGACCTTATTATGTGTGATGGTATGAACAGCTACTTTGAAGAAAACAAGACATTATGGCAGCCATTGCTGATTTAATATCATCTTGCTTTGAAGTCTGAACATGTTTTTATTCTTCTAATACCATTGGTTCTATCATGTTGTGTCTCACTGGATTTTAATATGTATGATAGTATAAAATTTTTTTATGGAAAATTAGATATTATAGTAGCCATTGTTCATCTTCTGTTGGTTGGTTCAGAATGCCTTTTAATAGTTTCATTCTGTTGAATGCTTTTATTCTATTTTGTTGTGTTTGATATTATGTGAGAAGCTATGCTCAATTATTTCAAATAAAGAGATATTATGGTAGCTACTGTTACAATTGTCTTGTTGTGAAGTACTGTGTTGCTTGCATTTTTCTTTTCTGATTTGCTTTATTCTGTCCTTTTTGTTTTATTCATTGTAAAATAAAATTTAAAAGAAAAGAGATATGAACCCACAATATGCTGTATACAAGAAATACATCTGACCCAAAAGCAAACTTATAGATTTAAAGTCAAAGGATGTAAAACAGCATTCCATACAACAGGACCCCCCAAAAAAGCAGGAGTAACTATTCTATTTGCAGACAACATGATTTTCAAACCTAAAATGATGAAAATAGATAAAAATCAGTACATACTTGTAAATAGAAAAATTCAAGAGAAAGAACTAATAATTATAAATATATATGCACCAAATAGAGGAGCACCCAACTATATAAGGCAGATACGAATGGACATGAAAAACCAAATATGTAAGAACACAGCTATAACAGGGGACCTTAACAGCCTGTTGTCACAAAGATATTGATCAACTAGACAAAAAGTCAGCAAAGAAATAGTAGAACTGAATCATACCTGCAAGCAATTGGACTTAGTAGATGGTACAGAGTGTTCCACCCAACCACATCAGAATACACATTCTTCTCAGTTGTGCATGGGACATTCTTCAAAATAGACCATATATTATCCAGTGAAACATTCTTAAGTAGCTGCAAAGGTATTGAAATTATGCCATGCATAATATGTGATCATAGTGCAATGAAATTGGAAACTGATGCCAAAAGAAATTGCAAAATCTACATAAATACATGGAAATTAAATAATAACCTTTTGAACAACCAGTGGGCTACAGATGAAATCAAAGAAGAAATAAAGCAATGCCTGCAATTCAACAAAAATGCAGAAACCAGGTACTCTAATCTGTGGGATGCAATGAAAACAGTCTTAGAGGGAAATATATAGCGATAAACTGTCATCTCAAGAAAACAGAATGAGCACAAATAAAAAACCTAATGCTCCATCTCAAATTTCTAGAAAAAGAAGGGCAAGTTAAACTCAAAGCTCGTAGAAGAGAGGAAATTGTAAAGTTTAGAGAACTAATCAATGCAATTAGAACTAAAAAAAATACAAGGAATTAATTAATCATAAAGCTGGTTTTTTGAGAGAATAAAAAAATTGACAAACCTCTAGCTAACCTCATAAAGAAAAAGAAAGAAAAAACCCAAATTCACACAATAAGGAATGAAAAGAGGGAAATTACTACAGATCCATGGAAAATCAAAAAATCATTAATATTTACTTTGAAAATCTCTACTCACATAGAGTGGAAAACACAGAGGAAATGGACAGATTGCTAGAAATATATGAGCTACCAAAGCTCAACCAAGAAGATATAGCAATTTTGAACAAACCAATATTAACTATTGAAATTGAAAATGTAATTAAAAACTTACCAACAAAGAAAAGCCCGGGTCCTGATGGAGTCACACCTGAATTCTACAAGAAATTTTGGATGATTTGATGCCAAACTTCTTAAACTCTTCAATGAAATTGAGAAGAAAGCAATCCTTCCTAAATCATTCCTAGAGGCAAGTATTACTCTCATACCAAAACCAGAGAAGGCCCAACCAAAAAGGAGAACTATAGGCCAATCTCACTAATGAACATTGATGCAAACATTCTTAGTAAAATACTGGTAAATAGAATGCAGCAAATCATCAAGAAGATTATACATCATGACCAACTGGGGTTCATTCCAGCAATGCAGGGATGGTTTAACTCACACAAATCAATAAATGTAATATCAACAAAGCCAAAAACAAAAATCACATGGTCATCTCAATAGATTCAGAAAAAAAGCTTTTGACAAAGTCCAAAACATTTTCATGATAAAAACCCTTCAGAAAGTCAAACTACATGGTGTCTACCTCAACGATATAAAGGCCATCTATGACAAACCAACAGCCAACATTATACAAAACAGACAAAAACAGAAAGCTTTCACTTTAAAATCAGGAAAAAGACAAGGATGTCCACTATCACCACTCCTATTCAACATAGTTCTGGAAACACTAGACAGGGCAATCAGACAAAAGAGTGAAATAAAAGGAGTAAAGATAGGAAAGGAAGAAGTTAAATTACCACTATTTGCAGATGACATGATACTCTATATAGAAGACCCAAAAACTCCATTAAAAGACTGCTAGAGGTAGTAAACAAGTTCAGCACCATAGCTGGATGCAAAGTCAATGCTCAAAAATCAATAGCATTCCTGTACACAAACAAAAACCTCACCAAGAGAGAAATTATGGAAATATCACCCTTTATAATAACATCTAAAAAAATGATATACTTAGGAATCAACCTAACCAAAAAAAAAAAAGACCTATATGCTGAAAATTATACTACTCTGAAAGGAGATTCAAGAGGATATTAGAAAATGGAATGATTTTCCTTGCTCTTGTTTAGGAAGAACCAACATTGTGAAAATGGTCATACTCCCAAAACTGTTATACAGATTTAACACAATCCCAATCAAAATACCATTGTCATACCTCACAGATCTAGAGAAAACATTCCTAAATTTCATTTGGAAACAGAAAAAAACCTAGAATAGCAACAGCAATTCTGGGCAGCAAAGGCAAGGCAGGAGGCATCTCAGTTCCTGACTTGAAACTGTACCACAAAGCCACAGTGATAAAATCAGCATTGTACTGGCAAAGAAATAGATCTGAGGATCAGTGGAACAGATTGGAAGATGCAAACACAACTACAAAGACACTCAGCCACCTGATGTTTGACAAAGGGGCTAAATACGTCCACTGGAAGAAGGATAGCCTCTTTAATAAATGGTGTTGGAAAAATTGGCTCTCCATATGCCAAAAACAGAAAGTAGATCCCTGCCTATCACCATGCACAAAAACAAAGTCTAAATGGATCAAAGACTAAATATCAAAACAGAAACACTGAATCTACTGGAAGACAAGGTAGGCAGAAATCTTGGAGAGTTAGGGGTAGACAGAGAATTCATGAACAAAATGTAAATTGCATGGGAAACACTTCAAAGAATCAACAACTGGGATCTCATATTATTGAAAAGTTTCTGCACTTCAAAAGAAATCGCCAACAGAGTGAAAAGAAAACCCAGAGGATGAGAAAAATTTTAGCCAGCAATCCCTCAGACAAAGGACTTATATGCAGAACATATAAAGAACTGAAAAACATCAAGACCCCCAAATTCAAAGACTCTCTCCAAAAGTGGGTATCTGAGATGAACACACAGTTCTCAGAGGAAGATATGCAAAAGGTAAATAAATACATAAAGAAATGTTTACCATCACCAGTCATTCAAGAAACGCAAATTAAAACAACAGGAAGATTTCATCTCACTCCGGAAAGAATACTGCCATCAAGAAATCAACTGATAACAAACGTTGGTGAGGCTGTGGGGGAAAAAGGAACACTGCTCCACTCTTGGTGGGAGTGTAGACTGCTGCAACCACTATGGAAATCAATATGGAGAATTCTCAGAAGACTAGGGTTGGAAGCTCCATTCAATCCAGCCATTTCCCTCCTGTGTATTTTCCCAGAAGAACTGACAAGTTCATATCACAGTAATATATGTGCACCCATGTTCATAGCAGCAAAATTTGTAATAGCTAAATTTTGGAAACAACCAAGATGCCCATCAACCACAGAGTGGATGAAAAAGTTGTGGTATTTTTATATAAATAAGTACTACTCAGCTATAAAAGAGATGATCCTGAGGCCTTCTTAGGTAAATGGGGACAACTTGAGACTATCCTATTTGGTGAAATAAATAAGAATCATACTTATAAGTCTCACATTGTGTCTTTAGTGTAAAAAATAGTAAGAAATGTAGGAGTAATAAAACCCAAAATGAGTAATAGCTATTGTAAAAAAGAGAGGAAAAGAAAGTGCTCTAAAGGATATGACTGCATGTATTTTTAAGTGTGTAAGATAGATGAACATATTAATAAATTTTTGTTAGATCATTGAGCAGAACTGTTTGCAGTCTCATTGTTTGAATGTACTAAGCATGCTTTAATTTTGTAATTTGAACAACTATTTCCAAGATGAGAGTATGTAATTTGTCTTTTTTATTTTAAAGAGAATAAAACAAAAGAGGACAGATCTAAGCAGATCAGAACAGAACAATGTAAGCAACACAGCACTTCACAACAAGACATTTGGATATTAACAGTAGCTATCATAATGTCTCTTTCTTTGAAATAGTTGAGCTTAGCTTTATACACAATAGTGTCAAACATAACAAAATAGAATAAAACCACTCAAGAGAATGAAAGTATGACAAGGCATTCTGAACCAAATAACTGAAGATGAACAATGGCTACTATATTATCTCATTTTCCATAAAAAATTGTTTTATAATATCATACATATTAAAATCCAATAAGACACAACATGATAGAACCAATGGTAATAGAAAAACAAAAGCATGGTAGGACTTCAGAGCAAGATGTTATTAAATCAACAATGGCTGCCATGTTGTCTTTTCTTCAAAGTAACTATTCATAGCACCACATATTAAGATCAAACAAAACAGAATAAAATCATTCCAACCAATGAACAAAAACATAAGACTCCAAAGCAATATAATGGTGAACCATGATTACCATAAAATGTTCTGTACTCTTACCATTTCTTACACTAGGGAAGCTATATGGTATTTAACATGTGAGTTTGATTTATTTCACTTATGAGTATGGATTCAAATTGCATCCAATTATTTATAAATATCTCAGTGTGATAGTTCTTTATAGCTGAGTAGTACTCCATTGTATAAAAGTGTCACAATTTTTTATCCACTCCTTGGTTGATGGGCACTTAGGTTGTTTCCAAGATCTGGCTATTGCAAATTGTGCCGCTATAAACATGGGTGCACATTTATCACGGTGGTAAGATGTTTTCAGTTCTTCTGGGAATATGCCTAACAGTAGAATAGCTTGGTCAAATTGGACCTTCAACCTGAGCTTTTTGAGGTATCTACAGACTGACCTCCACAGTGGTTGCACCAGTCTACACTCCCACAAACAGTGCAGAAGAGTTCTTTTTCCCCACAGCCTCTCCAGCATTTGTTGTTAGTAGTTTGCTTGACCCTGGCCATTGTTTTTGGAGAGAGATGGAATCTCACTGTGGTTTTAATTTGCTTTTCTCTAATGACCCATGATGATGAACATTTTTCCATGTATGTATTTGCCATTCATTTTTCTTCATTTGATAACTGTGTGTTCATCTTCAATGCCGATTTTTGTATTGGGTCATTGAATTTCATGGGTCTGATTTTTTTTTTAATTTTTTATAAGTTCTAGACAGAAGTTGTTTGTCTGAGGGACAGTTCACTAAGATTTTTTCCCAGTTTGTGGGTTTTTTTCTCACTATGCTGGAGATTTCTTTGGACATGCAGAAACTCTTTTATAAGATGTGATCCCAGTTATTGATTTTGGGAAGTATTTCTCTTGCAGTTTGATTCTTGTTCATGAATTCTCTACCAATCCCTATGTCTTCAAGATTTTTGCCTACTTTGTCTTCCAACAGATGTAGTGTTTCTTTTTTAATATTTAGATCTTTAATCCACTTAGATTTTAGTTTAGTACATGGTGACAAGCATGGGTCCACTTTTAGTTTTTGGCATATAGATAGTGAGTTTTTCCAGCACCATTTATTAAAGAGACTATTGTTCTTCCAAAGATAACGTGGCTGAGTGTGTTCATAGTTGTATTCCATTTTCTTTTTTTGATCTTCAGGTCTGTTTTTATTCCAATACAATGTTGATTTTATTATAGTAGCTTTGTAGTATAACTTCAAGTCAGGGATTGTGATGCCTCCTGCCTTTGCTTTGCTGATTAGGGTTGCCTGTGCTATTCTAGGTCTCTTCTGGTTCCAGATGAATTTTAGGAGTGATTTCTCTAGATCTATGAGGTATGTTAGTGGTATTTTCATTGGGATTGCATTGAATCTATTTAATAATTTTGGGAGAATGGCCATTTTCACAATATTTATTCTTCCTATCCATGAACACGGGATACCTTTCCATTTACTGATGTCCTCTTCAATTTCTTTTTTCAGAGTATTATAATTTTCCCTGTACAACTCTTTTACATTTTTCATTAGATTAATTGCTAAATATTTCATTTTTTTGGATGCTAGTGTGAATGGTGTGGCATGCCTTATTTCTCTCTGTGTGATTTTGTTCTTAGTGTATAAGAATAATATTGATATTTGAGTATTGACTTTGTATCCAGCAACATTGCTGAATTTATTTAATATATCTAGGAGTCTTTCAATAGAGTTTTGGGGGTCTTCTATGTAGAGTATCATGTCATCTGCAAATAATGATAATTTAACTTCCTCTTTTCCTGTCTTTATTCCTTTTATTTCTCTCTCTTGTCTAATTGCTTTGGCTAGTATTTCCAGAACTATGTTGAAGAGGAGCAGTTATAAGGGACATCCTTGTCATGTGCCTGATTTCAAGGTAAAGGCTTTAAGCTTTGGTCATTTAATGTGACACTAGTTCCTGGTTTGTTGTAGATGGCCTTTATCATATTGAGGTAAAGACCATCTACTCCAATTCTCTGTAAGGTTCTTATGAATGGGTGTTGGATCTTATCAAAAGCTTTTTCTGCATCATGTGATCATCTGCATCATCTGATCATGTGATTCTCACTTTTGGCTTTTTTGATATGGTGGATTACATTATTGATTTATGTATGTTGAACCCTTCCTGCACGCCTGGGATGAATCCCACTTGGTCATGGTGTATAATATTCTTGATGATTTGCTGAAACCTGTTTGACAATATTTTATTGAGAATTTTTGCATCTATGTTCATTAGGGAGATTGGCCTGTAGTTCTCTTTTTTAGCTGGGTCTTTCTTGGGTTTTGGTATTAGAGTGATATTTACTTCCAGGAATGACTTAGGGAGAATTGCTTACCTTTTGATTTCATTGAAGAGTTTGAGAAGTGTCGGCATTAAGTCTTCGTTTTATTTCTTGTAGAATTCTGCAGTGAATCCATCTGGACCTGGGCTTTTCTTTGTTGATAGGGACTTAATTACATTGTCAATTTCATCAATAGAACTTGGGTTATTCAGCAGTTTTACATCTTCTTTATCCAGCTTTGGTGGTTCATATGTTTCTAGGAATCTGTCCATTTCTTCTGTGTTATTGAACCTGTGAGAGTTGAGGTTTTTGAAATAGTTGTTGACGATCTTCTGTATTTCCACAGAGTCGGTAGTTATTTCACCTTTTTCATTCTGTATTGCATGAATTTGAGTCTTTTTTTTAATTAGGTTGGCTAAGGGCTTATCAATTTTATTTATTCTTTCAAAGAATCAACTCTTTGATTCATTGATTCTTTGTATTGTTTTCTTAGTCTCTATTGCATTAATTTCTGCTCTGATCTTTATAATTACCTCCCTTATTTTGGCTTTGGGCTTAGCTTACTCTTCTTTTTCTAGATGTTTGAGTTGTAATGCCAGCTTGTTTATTTGTGTTCATTCTGTTTTCCTAATGGGGGAACTCAGTGCAATAAATTTTCCTCTGAGGATCACTTTTGTTGCATCCCACAGGTTCTGGTAAGTTGTATTTGTATTTTCTTTTGCTTGTAGATATTGTTTAATTTCTTCTTTAATTTCCTCTGTGACTACTGATTGCTCGAGTGTATTATTTAATTTCCATGTGTTTGTGGGGTTTTTGCAGTTACTTTTATCATTAATTTCTATGATCTGATAGCATGCATGGGATAATTTCAATTCTTTTGCATTTACTTAAATATGTTCTTTGCATTAGTATATGATCTATTTTAGAGCATGTTCCATGTACGGCTGAGAAGAATGTATATTCTGATGTGGGATGGAATACTCTATATGTCTATCAAATCCATTGATCACAAGTGTGATTCAGTTCTGTTATTCAGTTTTTTTACTGATTTTCTATCTAGTTGATCTATCCCTTTTTGTCAATGGTGTGTTAAGATCTCCTGCTATAATTGTGTTATTGCCTATTTGATTTTTCATTTCTGTTAATACTTGCTTTGTGTAGTTGGGTACCCTGGAATTTGGTGCATATATTGTTAAGATTGTTATCACTTCCTGTTGCAGTTTTCCCCTAACTCATATGTAGTGACCTTCTTTATCTCTTTGGACCATTCTTGGTTTGAAGTTCACATGGTCTGCAAACAGAATAACTACCCCCACTTTTTTTGGGTTCTTGTTGCATGGAGTATTGTTTTCCATCCTTTGACTTTCAGTCTATGAGTTTCCTTTTGGGTTAGATGGGTTTCTTGTAGACAGCATATGGTTGGACATTGTTTCTTGATCCATTCTGCCAGTCTGTTTCTTTTAATTGGTGAATTGAGGACATTAACATTAATGGTTATAACTGTGATTATATACAATATATTGCTTTATTTTTCACATGTTGTCTTTCTGATTTTGTATCTTTACCTTTCCGTTCTGTTTAGTTCTCTGCCTTGCTTAGTAGTTTTTTCTCATGTGTATCTAGAATGTCTTTCAACATTCTTTGTAAGGTAGTTTTGGTGATCATGAAGTT